>JAODAL010020999.1:0-68088 GCA_025379985.1 Phyllomedusa bahiana | reverse complement strand
TAAAAGGCCCTTTGTCACAATACTTTCACAACTGGAGCCGCCAACAGGTCACAAACTGCGTGGTGTCAGAAATACCCCCACCCTGCGCCTGAAAGTCAATAATCATCCTGACTCCGATAAATCGTCCCTTTCTCCCATGTGTGCAAACAGCCTATCACAACTTATATACCCACCGAGCCAGTGCACCACACATGACTTCCTCCATGAACTATGTGCTGCCAATGTCGAAAACGGGCATAATAATGTGACTGTGTGCATACTAATCAGTCGAATGGAGCGACAGTGAAGCGTCCGTACCTAGACTCAGTGAATCTTTCGTGGCCCAGCTGATGCAGTAATGGAGGAGCAGTTGTTCCAACAATTCCTTCTCGTCCAGGAACTCCAGCTTCTCGATCCTGTGGGCGACATATTAGTTAAAATCTCCGCCATGCCCTTCCTGCCCCCCCTCCTTATGGATAAACCCCCCCGCCCACGTGCCCCCCTTTTCTTTCTCGGGTCAGGTTTCTGTGCATCCGATTTCCCGGTGTTTATGATCCGCGTGATACTAAACCTCAGCTGTGGATTCTGTTTATTTTAGGCGTCCTGTCCTCTTTTACCTGCACTATTAATTTAACGGTGGCTGGTTTTATAGTCACCGAGTTCAGACATTAAAGTCCGTCTCTGGTGCGATTAGAGGACAACACGCAACTTCTTATCAGATGAACGGTTATAATAGCTCCTGCATAGACTGCAGCGTCTGTCGGGAAAACCTTTTGGTTCGGGGGGTTTTGGGACGTCCTTGGGAGAGAGAGGGGTGTAGGAAGTCTAATACACCAGGCAATGATCCCTGGGAAAAAAGTATGCAAATTTCTTACTATAGGAAGAAGTAAGCTCTCTAGCGCCCCGTATTGGAGGTAACTTCCCTGCAAGTCAACACCCACTCCACTGATAAGCTTTGAAACACGAAAAGGATTTTAGGTTACCGGAATCCCCTCCAAAACGAAGAGGCCATCTTAAAGGGAATGTGTCATCAAAAAATGACTTATTGTTTAACTCACATTTTTATGTTAAACACATTTTTTAGGAATTTTTGGTTATTTTTTTTTAATTTTCCCTATCATTTTCAGTATTTTTTTAAATAATTCTTAAGTCCTGCAGTTTTCACTTTGGCCACTAGGCCTAATAATTGTCTGACACTTCCTGTTCTGTTTAGAGAGCTTTTCAGCAGTGTGCTCATTATCAGCCCAGAGAGGGTCAAACTGAAAGGAGACACCATTGTATACAGATACCACAGACTCCACCAGTCACAAGAGGAGATGTCACAGCTCCCCCTCCCCCCTCCCTTCACAGTGAAAAACTCTCCTATAGACGTCTATGGGACAGAAACTGTCTTAAGAATGCTATGTGCATGAAGCTGCTGTAAGTATCTCTCTGACTGCTGTTAAAGCAGTGCAAGCAAGAATGTCTTCCCCACAATCCTATATAGACGGCCGAATAGAGAAATCTACAATCGGGAAATAACAACGACTGAGAGGAACATAATATGGATCAGAGTCTTGATTTAATAAGTAAAAAATAAAAAAATAAAATTGGCGACAGATTCCCTTTAAAGGATAGATTAAGTGGTCTTGGGGTATGTTCGCACAGTGCGTTCTGTCCGTGTGTACATACATTATTAGATGCGTGTTTGGATCAGTCTTTCGAACCCAAACCTGTTACTAACAATGTGCAGTGTGATTTTACATTGCTTTCAATGTAAAACACGTATCAGGGTTCAGACGAGTGACCACCGATGCGTCTCATTGCGTCTTTTGAATCCGTTCAAAGAATTGTCATGCCAATCCTTGATCCGTTTGACGCAGCAGGAGCCTTATTTAATACTATAGGGTGCAATCCTGCTGCAGCCAAAACGCATCAAACACACACCTGTATGTTGGATGCATTTTGGACACAGCATTTTTGGATGCGATGTACGGATCCAAAACTGATCCAACGTGTGAACACACCCTTAGTGTGTGAGCTCGGGTAATTCTAAGGGCATGTGCACGCAGCATATTTGCAGCACGCACATTTGTTGCGTCGTTGAAATTACGCTCTTGCTAGCGCATAATTTCAACGCGAAAACGACGTGTAGTGCTCGAAATAGATTTCTGCCTCCTATACTTTATTATCTCATGGCATGTCAATTCCTCCCGAGCACGCCAAAAATTGTGTAAAATACACGTCGTGTGAAGGACAGCGCATATTTTACATTGCAGTCTATGAAAAGGATTTAGAACATTGTTTTGGGCGCATTTCGCCACGTATTTTGGCACGATATGCGTGCCAAAATACACCGTATGAACATACTCTAAAGGTATGCCCACAGGAAGAGTAAAATTAACTCATCGGATTATACCGTTAAAAACCGCATCGGATGAGTATTTATGTGGATTTTCACTCTTTTTTTTCCCCCTCTGGCGGATTTGCAGTCAGAAAACGTATCTCATTCATGTCTATGGGGTTTTGGAGGCAGATCGGCATATGGAATATGATGGAAGAATGAATGCACGAAGGCATTTCATGCACGATTTGACCTGCATCTTTCAGTGTGTTCAAAAGGAGGCAAGTAGAATTTCTTTGAACTGCATATCATGTGACCCTAGGCTTGACATCACCATGCCTTTCCCCACAGAGTGATCACTGTAGTTCAACAAAGGACTGTTTAAGTAAAGAGCTGTGAATAGCTACAATGTAGCTGAGTGGTTAGCTCTTCTACCTTTCAACATAGAGGTTTTATGTTCAAATCCCTGCAGGAACCAAACGTGGATTTTTTTTTTATCTCAGTGTGCAAACCTGATTGAGGTTTCTTTTTATTTATTATTCAATATTTTATTCATTATTAAATATTGTAATTCTTTTTATTTGCACTCTGTACTAATTACTAAGGAGTACAGAAGACGGGACTAGAATGATAGCACCTGAGGTAGAACACTCGCTCAGCAGTGAGTGTGTGTGATTACTAAGCAGGGAATAGATTGATAGACGTTGCCTGAGAGGAGAGATGATGTCTGAGCCTGTGCGGCCAGGACAGAGGAGCTCTCAGCTCTGGTCGTATCCCCAGGAGACGTGCTGTAAACAATGGATCACTAATGGTCCAGAATTTTTAATATTAATGAATGGTGAAAATGTTTATTTAATTTGCAAGCTTCCCACAACAATCTTGCGTCGTGGTAAAACCCCTTTAAATGTAATAATGTCATTGTAGTCAACATTTTGTCTTGAGGGTCCATGGGTGTGAACAGAGCAGGTTTTGTGTACACACGTACACAGATATATACAAAATACTTTAAAGGTGTTTTCCCATCTTGCTATTTCTGGTCTGAAACTGGCTCATACCCTGCTGCGCCTGCACAGTTCTCCCCATTCCTTTCTATGGGAGTTGTGAATACAGCCAAGCGAGTGTTCTCAGCTATGTATTGGGAACACCCACAGAAATACATGGGGAGAGCTATGCAAGCACCGCCACCTCTCCATTCTCAGAGGCCGGCTTGTGGTGGGTTACAAGCTGGTCTCAGACTGGAAACAGCGAAATGGAACAATCCCTTTAAGATTGATAGTTCTACCATTTTTCCAAATATAAGAGGCCTCCATGAAGTTGTCAGCACGGCTTTCAATACTGGGACACTGCACAATGATGTGTAGTTAACGCTACAGAGCTTTAGCTACTTCACTAATGAAAAATATTCCTATTAACTCACTGCAAGCAGAGATCTTGAAAATGGTGAGGACCTGAAACACAATGTTTATTAGAAAGCTACAAGGCTGGGAACTGCTAAATATCTCGTGACTGTTAGGCCGTGTTCACACGGCTTATTCAAGCCGTAATTGCGGGCCGGATTTCACCCGCAGTTACGGCTTGAATAAGGGGCGGGACGGGGGCGGTAGCGCTGCTCGCCGGCCCCATAGACAATGCATTATTTACGGCGCGTACGCGCCGTGAATAATGAGCATGTCGCTTTCTCCCCCCCGCGGCGGATTTGCCGAGCGGGGAGGAGCGACGGAATCCATAGTTCTCTATGAGAACTGTGGATTACCGTAATTACCGTACTGACTGGGACGGATTACAGCCGTACTGCAGCGCAAATCCGGCGCGCAGTACGGCTCCAATCCGTCCCAGAATAAGACGTGTGAACGAGGCCTAAGTTTCCAAAGCCCAGCAAGCAGAACAAGCTCTGTACTCACCGCATGATATCAACTCGGGGAAGACTACTGTACACTTTTATCATGTCCCAGGCATCGGCCGACTCCCATCCATTACCCAGCAATCTCTCTGTCTGCAAAAGAAAGTCCCAGTTAGTGCACAAGACATTGCTAGAATCAGTGCTCCCCAACATCTACAAAGGAATACATACAGGTCTATAGTGCCGAGCCTTTATTAGGGCCTGCTTACAAGTAGTATCACTGTTAAACAGCTGCAAGAAAAAGTAAGTGAACCCTTTCAAATCACCTGGATTTCTACTTTAATAACTAAACTGAGTATATTTAAGTCATAATTATAGACACACAGCCCAACTAAACTAATAACACACAGACATTTGTACTGTTCAAGCCTTTTATTAAAGGGGTTTTGGCACAAAGTAAAATTGACGTGGGAAGTTTGCAAATGAAATAAACATTTTTACCATTCATCTTTATTAACCCCTTCCCGACATTGGGCGTATGCATACGTTCTGGTGATCGTGCGGGCTTACAGGAGAGCCCCGAGTGAGCTCCGGCGGCGGGTGATTAAAGCTTCATTATTACGACCTGTCATGGTCGCAATAATGAAGCTGCAGGCAGGCTCGCTGGTCCCTTACCCGACGGCCCGGATGACGTCACCATGCCCGCAATGCATTGTGGGCAGGGTGACTAAGTTACCATGGCGACCAGTACATAGCAGCCATGTTATGTACTGGTCTACCAATCCCTGCTGGGGAAAAGTGAAATAATGTGAAAAAGTAAAAGTAAAAAAAACCCCACAAAAAATATAATAAAAACACGTACACCGCCATTTTCCCCTTTACAAACGCAAATCGCCCCAAAAAAGATCAAAAATAAATAAAGTACCCATATTTGGTATCGCCGCGTGTGTAATGACCCACTCTATAAATCTGTCACATTAATTTATCCGTACGGTGAACGCCGTAAAAAAGAAAACAAAAACCAGTCACAGAATTGCGATTTTTGTTCGTCCTGCAGCACATAAAATGGAATAAAAAGGCATCAAAAACTCATATAAACGCCAAAGTTGTAGCAATTAAAACGCCAGTTCATCTCTCAGAAGACAGTCATGCATAAATATTGTTTTACACAATAAAATAAAGTGCTTCAAAATAAAAATAAAAAACTATATAAATTGGGTATCGCCGTAATCGTATCGACCCAGAGAGTAAAGCTAACCTGTCATGGATACTGCACGGTGAGTGCTGTTAAAAATATAAAAAAAAACACTACTAGGATTGCAGTATTTTCTTCACCCTGCCTATGTTTCTTCTGTTCACAGAACATTTTCCTAGAAGCACCGTGAAATACCCAGGTGGAAAATATCTGTGCAAATACCTGATGCCCCCTCCACCATGTAGTACAATAGAGAGGAGGTCGTGGTGTTGGTGTGCAATGTGTTTTATCTCAATATCATTTGTGATATGTTTCACCCTGGTCTCCTCTGTCCACAGAACATTTTCCCAGAAGGATTATGAAATACCCAAGTAAAATATATCTGGTGCAAACATCCGATACCACAACCACCATGCTGAAAAACAAAGATGAGATTCTGGTCTTGGTGTGCAATGTTCTTTTATCTCCACAGCATTCTGTCTCTTCTGTCCAAAGAACTTTTTCCCAGAAGCATTGTGAATACCCAGATGGAAAATATTTGGTACAAATACCCGATGCCCCCTCCACCATGCAGCACAATAGCGAGGAGGTTTTGGTGTTGGTGTGCAATGTGTTTTTATCTCATTTTCATTTGTGATACAAGTTTCACCCTGGTCTCCTCTGTCCACAGAACATTTTCCCTGAAGGATTATGATATACCCAGTTAGCAAATATCTGGTACAAATACCTGATGCCCCTCCACCATGTGGCACAATAGAGAAGAGGTTGTGGTGTTGGTGTGCAATGTGTTTCTATCTCAGTATCATTTGTGATACAAGTTTCACCCCGGTCTCCTCTGTCCACAGAACATTTTCCCAGAGAGATTATGAAATACCCAGTAGAATTTATCTGGTGAAAACATATGATGCCCCAACCACCATGATGCAAAACAGAGATGAGATTCTGGTCTTGGTGTGCAATGTGCTTTTATCTCCACAGCATTTTGACTCCTCTGTCCACACAATGTTTTCCCAGAAGCATTGTGAAATACCCAGGTTGAAAATATCTGGTGAAAATACCTGATGTCCCCTCCACCATACAGAACCATAGAGAGGTTTTGGTATTGGTGTGCAATGTGTTTTTATCTCAATATCATTTGTGATACAAATTTCACCCTGATCTCCTCTGTCCACAGAACATTTTCCCAGAAGGATTATGAAATACCCAAGTAAACTATATCTGGTGTAAACATCCGATACCACAACCACCATGCTGAAAAACAAAGATGAGATTCTGGTCTTGGTGTGCAATGTTCTTTTATACATCATGCAAATGTTCTTTTATCTCCACAGCATTCTGTCTCTTCTGTCCACAGAACTTTTTCCCAGAAGCATTGTGAAACACCCAGGCGGCAAATATCTGGTGTTTTCCACAGATAAACTTCCCTATGCGAATTTGTTAGCCTCTTGCCCCTACCACAGAAATATCAAACCTGCATTGCCAATTGAAACTAGTGGGTTTATGGCACATCATGGGCACAGCTGGTAAAGCGGTATATCTGCACTCTATCATTGATTTCAAAACACATGTTTTGACTGAAGTCCATGCAAAGGCAAGTCTTGAAGTGGGTGACTGACTGCTAACCTGGCACCATGGACACCGGCCCCGATGATCAGGAGTCAGTCTCCCATAAAATATAAAGAGCAAGCCAGGGTAAGGGACCCGTATGTGTTGCTAGAGGTTTCAAAAGACAAGGCCTCATCATATGAGGTGACAAACTTCACAGAGATATCCGTATATCTGCACTTTTCATTCCAAGTTTCAGGAGTGCACTGATACCTTATCAAGCACAAGTACATGGACTTAACACAAAGTTGTCCATCAGCTTATTGATCCACACTCACCAGTGTATTTAGCTGTGTAGAGAATGAATAGGGGTCACGTACATCAATAGGGGGTGCTATAAATAATTAATGAGACTTCAAATAAACCTGTATCCGAAATAAACCAGCTAACAAGGCACAAATAGACTCCACATCTCCAACTAATCATATAGTTCACACTATTCTCAAGATAGCATTTTGTACATGGGGGCAGTATTATAGTAGTTATATTTTCTTGTACATAGGGGTAGTATTATAGTAGTTATATTCTTGTACATAGGGGCAGTATTATAGTAGTTATATTCTTGTACATAGGGGTAGTATTATAGTAGTTATATTCTTGTACATAGGGGGCAGTATTATAGTAGTTATATTCTTGTACATAGGGGGCAGTATTAAAGTAGTTATATTCTTGTACATAGGGGCAGTATTATAGTATATTCTTGTACATAGTAGGTAGTATTATAGTAGATATATTCTTGTACATAGGAGCAGTATTATAATAATTCTATTCTTATACAAAGGAGGCAGTATTATAGTAGTTCTATTCTTGCACATGGGGCAGTATTATAGCAGTTTTATTCTTGTACATAGGGGGCAGTATTATAATAATTCTATTCTTGTACATAGGGGCAGTATTATAGCAGTTCTATTCTTGTACATAGGGGCAGTATTATAGTAGTTATATTCTTGTACATAGGAGGCAGTATTATAGTAATTCTATTCTTGTACATAGGGGGCAGTATTATAGTAATTCTATTCTTGTACATAGGGGGCAGTATTATAGTAATTCTATTCTTGTACATAGGGGGCAGTATTATAGTAATTCTATTCTTGTACATAGGGGGAAGTATTATAGTAGTTCTATTCTTGTACATAGGAGCAGTATTATAGTAGCTACTGTATATAATCCATAATACATAGCTAGAAGCTTATAGTGTATGACAGAATTTAGATAGAATGAGAATACTGTAGGAATCTACATCCCATTATGTAAGAACAATATACTGTGAAGAGTAATAATAAATCAATATTGATCTATGCCTGCAAGGTTAATTTAGTGTTGCACAGTAGATGAAAACACATTAGTAGAGTAGTGTGACTGATAACATTGTATAATGACCGGCCTCTGACCTGCGACTGCAGTGATCGGCAGGCCTCTACTCCCGCTAGGTTGCACTGTCTCCTCTGCAGGTTCTCCACCATAATCTGTCCAAAACGATCCGCCATGTTCACCTGTGAAAATCAGAACAGAGGTTGCAGGAGGCGTCGTCATCACCCATCCACCAAAAGTTAACAAATAGTTGGAGCGCGTTCACAACTTGTAAAGAGAACTTCGCTTGATCTGGTCTTTTACATGACACCTGGCCAGGTTATAGGAGAGGCTGATAACATGATGCTCTCGAGCCGGTCATAATAGTTCAGCACTTACAGGGTACATTGTGGTCCGGTTATCAGCTCTGCCCTAGTTAGGTTCAGCAAATTATTAGAGTTTGAAAATCAGTAAAACTTTAATGACACATTGGTCTACTAATACTGAAAAAGGGTTGTATGGTCAAGACGGCCCCTTATAATTTGTCCTATGAAGGAATATGGATAATCACATAAGGGGTCCCTGCTTGGGAAGCCACTTCAGCAGCCATAGCAGGATTGTCTTTACTGGGGACTGTCTACACGTGCCAAATAGGGGACTGCGCTGATGTCCAACGGTATGTTCAGACGGCGTGTTCAGTCCCTGTGAATATACGTTACTAAATGCGTGCTTGGGTCCGTCTAGACTAGTGGTCTCAAACTGCGGCCCTCCAGCTGTTGGGAAACTAACAGCTAGAGGGCCGCAGTTTGAGAGACGGACCCAAACATGCGTTTAACAATGAGCAGTGTGATTTTACACTGCTCGCAACGTAAAGCACTCATCAGCGTTCAGACCAGTGATCGCTGATGGATGTTTTATTGCGTCTTTCGGATCCGTTCTAAGAATGGTCATGTCAATTCTTGATCCGAAAGATGCAGTAGGAGCCCTATTTAAAACTATAGGGTGCGATCCTGCTGCAGCCAAAAAACATCCAAACACGCAGCTGCATGTTGGATACCCGTTGGATCCGAGCGTCACTGCGTTTTTAGATACAATTTTAAGATCCAAAATCGGACACTAAGGGCATGTCCCCACGGCAAGGGTTTTCAGACCGCTTGAAAAACCAGCCGAAAATGAGCACAATTGTGCTCTATGGAAAACCCGTGCAGCAGTCCCCACTGCACAGGCTTTCCGTCGGGCGGTTTTGCCACCGGCGGTAAAACATTGAGCAGCACCATCTTCCGTCCGGTTTTCAGACGGAATCTGTGCTTCTCAATGGGAGGGCTCATCGCGGAGAAAAGCCCCCCCCCCCCCGTGGCCGTGGGGACGGGCGCAAAACAGGACAAATACCGGCTGGCAAACCAGCCGGTATTTGTCCTATGTCGTGGGGATGCGCCCTAAGGTGCCCCCTCAGCTTCAACAGCTGCTCATTCAGTTGACAGCTTTTCCTCTAGTTCCCTACACACATGCACGCTCAGCATACATGTGTTTTTAGTTGGGAGAGAATAGACAGCTAAGGCCAATTACCTCTTCCAGCGGCTCATTTCAAGAACAGACAAAAGGATCTGAAGTTGAAATCCAACATGTCTAATATTTCTCTGCCCCCCAACATATTCTGGGAGTAAGGAGGGCTCCAAATGGCGACAGTCTGCTGGTCCCAAAAACGAGAGCACCGGATGGCTATTGCAGCTAAAAGTCAATGGTCTCGTAGGACAAATTCGCCCAAGCACGTCATATAATGTGGCCTGTGACAGCTTAGACACAGTGAGCAGGTCCAGGCACAGAAGGACTGGCTCTCCCCTCTTCCTGGGGAACACAGGCAGTGTTTGACAGAGCCGCCATCTTGGATTTGGAGCTGTGGCACGCGCCTCCACACCGCTCTATTCAGCAACTCACAAACTAGACAACCCTACCCAGCACCCTGGCCACCCTATAAGGTAGGAAGCTCAGTGCTAAAAAGGTGGAAGGGACTGGCTGTTATACAACACTAAAGGACATCTTGGCCTCTTATTAACCATGTGGTGCACCACGACCCTTTGAGGGCAACCATAATGCTGATGTGGCCCTCTGTGAAAATGGGCAACAAAAACAGTCTTACTGCCAGTTTTCATAGATAATGCCCACTGTCCTATGTGACAAATTCCTTTCTTATCCCACAAGGGGACTTTCCTATGATCAAAAGTACTTTATATTTTCCTCATATGAGTTATAACACTCAATACTGTAAGACAGAAGGTAAAGTTTACCATTACAGAATGTGCTTGGGTGTCCTCGAGCTTCACGGCTCTAACTTTAACGAATCCTGTCTTATAGTCATGATGGGCAAAGAATGGATGTTTCCAAGTAGTAGTAATAATCTTTATTTCCATAGAGCTAAAATATTCCACAGCGCCGGTCTATAAGCATGGATTTCCCCTTTAACTGAAAGCAAATTGCCATTACCATCAACAATATCATAAAATAGCCGTGCCCATCTTACCTGTTCATAGTTTATAAACATGGCTGTGGGAAACGTCCCTGCAGCCCACTTCAACAAACTTCCAGACTGTTCGGGAGTCATATAAACCAACACACACTCGGCCACGAGAAGAGTCGGCAGTCTGGAAATGGAACAGAATGGCAGAATGGATTGCACCCAGCACCACAAGAGACTCAGTGTTACACCGGATATACAGAAAAGGATGGTTCCTTTACTGCTTAAAGGGACACTCCTAGCATACAATTAATTGCGAGTCCCAGAGATGCGGCCAGCATCTAATCCCAGGATGAGGCCTCCGAAAGGGTCAGCTCAGAAATGCGCACTACTCTCCATTCTGTTCTATGGGAGGAGTACAGCCAAACACAGCACTCCCCTGTACTGGGAACTCCCATAGAACAGAATGGAGAACACAGCGCTCCCCTGTACTGGGAACTTCCATAGAACAGAATGGAGAGAACACAGCGCTCCCTTGTACTGGGACTTCCATAGAACAGAATGGGAGAACACAGCGCTCCCCTGTACAGGGAACTCCCATAGAACAGAATGGAGAACAGAGCGCTCCCCTTTACTGGGAACTTCCATAGAACAGAATGGAGAACACAGCGCTCCCCTGTACTGGGAACTCTCCTAGAATAGAATGGAAATCCATGCTTGTTCCTGAGATTGTGACTCCAGGGTGAGGCCTCCACATCTAGCAGACAGTTTAATGGCCTAGTGAATCATCACAGCTCATGGTGGAAACACCTTGTTAACATGGCCATATACAACATCTTCTGACCTTTATGTGACTACTGCAACCCACGAGGAAAAGCACATGGTTCAATGTGACTGCTGACAACCTGCAGTTGGGTGGCAGGATACCCCATACCAACATATGGGCAGCAGTGCTGCACATAAAATAGATCTCCTAAATCACTGGCCATGACCTGAAAGACATCTAGTACATGAAAAGGGATGAGCTGGAGACATAGGAGGACACCACGCTTTGGTGTCCTTGAGGTAAAGGGCAAATTAACTAAGTCTGGCCCCATTCTCTTTCCCTATAAGCAACGAGTGACCCCACTAATCTCATTACCTACCTATGACGGAACAAAGTCATGATGTCAGTGAGGGTGTGAGCCCAGGCTGAGCCCGCTGCATGGTCGGCAAATGCTGGCTGTGAATTACAGCTGCCCCCTGCCATTACTGGCCGGGAATGGAGAGCGTGGCATCTGAGCTGATACACGAGGGTGCAGGGCCGTCTCAAGGCCCGATTGAGACACAAATGTGGGGTGTCAACCAGTTGACATGGCAGCCGAGATCCTAATGAAGGTCTCCAGAGCCGCCACCTTACTGCTCCTATTACACCTAAGGGGTTCTCTTCCATGTACACCCCTGCTTGGTGATCCTCATTTACCACCTTGATCTCCAGAGGAGGAGGACAGGTGGAGAAAAGAATGGGCCTAATGTATGAAAACCGTCTAACAGTAAGGGCATGTTCACACGCTGTTTTTGCAGCGTTTCCTCGCCCAAAACGCCCCCAGTTCATTTAATTGATTCCTATGTAAAACCTCGTTGTAGTTCACACACACAACGAGGTTGCTTCTTTGGAAGCAATGAAAAAGAAGTGTCATGTCAATCCTTGAAGCGCGTTGTAGGCGCAGTTTAGGCGTGGTTTTAGCGCGTTTTTTGCTGCGGTTTTTGCCACGGTTTTAATCCTGGCTAATCATTTGTATGGGTGAAAACCTCGTCGAAAACCTGATCAAAACCTCGTCTGAAGAAGCGTGTTTCAGGCAAGGTTTTGATGTGGTTTGGAAGAGGTTTTGGGCGAGGAAACGCGCCGAAAACCTCGTCCAAAACCTCGCCCAAAAACGCTGTGTGAACATGCCCTAAGACTGTCCTTGTTGCCCATAGCAACCAGAGCTCATAGCATCCAATCAGAGCTCAGTTTTCATTTCTTATACTGCTCTGAAAAAATAAAAGCTGAGCTCTGACTTGTTCCTAGGGGCAACAGAGACGCTTAGGCCATGTTCACACGGCTTATTCTGGGACATAATTCAGTCCGTAATTACGCGCCGAAGTGCGCCAATTACGGGCTGAATCCGTCCCAGTAACTACGGTAATGCACAGTTCCCATAGAGAACTATGCATTACGTCTCCGCCCCCGGCTCGGCGAATCCGCCGCGGGGGGAGATACTTGACATGTCACTTTCTCGCGGCGTATCCGCGCCGCTAGCAATGACTGTTTTGGGGCCGGCGCCGTGCCGGCCCCCCGCTCACTCCCCCGCTCCCGCCCCGCCCCCACAGCGTAATTGCGGGGCGGAATTACGCCCCGCAGTTAAGCCGTGTGAACATAGCCTTAAGAAAATCTTCATAAAAAAGGCCCAATTTCTTTGTGTTCTGTGTTTAGTGTTCTGTTCATCACAACATACAAGTCAAATAGACACCTTACTGTGGGTCCATGCCAAATTTCTTCAGCCTCTCCTCCATGTCCTTCAGGTTTCTCAGGTCTGCGCCGATTATGGAGTAGTGCGACGAGTCCAGGCTGTGGGAATCTATGGTAAAAGTCAGACAAATATATTTTTACAAGCGTCTGATAACCCTGGACACACGGTTATGACATGGTGCTTGGCGGAGAGCAAAGACAAATGTTCAGCAAGTTCAACCTCTCAGGTCTCACTATAGTGTCCGCAAAGGACGGTGACAACTTATTGGGCCTTATGTAGGAAAACTGTCTAGCATTAAGACTGTCCTTGTTGCCCATAGCAACCAGCTTTCATTTTCTATAATGCTCTGGAGAAATGAAATATGAGCTGATTGGTCGCTATGGGGCTCCGATTGGTCGCTATGGGGCCCCGATTGGTCGCTATGGGCTCTGATAGGCTGCTATGGGGCTCCGATTGGTCGCCGTGGGGCTCTGGTCGGTTGCTATGGGGCCCCGATTGGTCACTATGGACAATACAGACAGTCTTACTGCAAGACAGTTTTCATACATAGGGCCCATTGTCTTTCGTGACGAATTCCTTTCTGATCTCACAAGGGAAGTTTCCTGCGATACAATGTACTATAGTTATAACTCTCAATACGGTAAGACAGAAGGTAAAGGCCTTGTTCTCTTACATTCACACAAAGTTTACCATTACAGCATGTGCTTGGGTGTCCTCCAGCTTCACAGCTCTAACTGTAAAGAATACTGTCCTATAATCGTGATGTGTAAAGAATGGAGGTTTCCAAGTAGTAATAATTATCTTTATTTCTATAGTGGTAACATATTCCACAGTGCTTCACAATGCAGGGGTTACGTATGCAAACATCAAACGTCACACAGTAACAAACTTCAAACAAAAGGAGTGAGGGCCCTGGTCGCAAGAGCTTACAATCTATCAGGAAATAGAGCAACACAAGAGGTAAAAGCGCTGGTTTTGTACAATGGTCCAGCCATCTAGGGTATTACACATACAGGTGGATGAGGACGTTTGCTTGCTGGTAACTGTATGTGCAGATATGAAGTGGGTTTTGGTGTAAGGAGTGTAGGTAGCGACGAAGGAAGGAATTTGGTTCTTAGGAATAATTTATAAGGGGGAGGTAAAGGGAACAGAGACAGTGAATGTGCTGGGGCTGCTACAAAGATGTGATTTTAGGGCAAGCTTAGTCCTGTGGATATAAGGAATAAATCTCATTTTATAGCTGTATAATTGGGGAATCAGTGCAGAGGTGGTGCTGAAAGCTGAACCTGCTGACAGGTTGTCTGAGGAGGCTGTGCAGATAGAAGAGGACTCTCCTCACTGAGGAACCCTAACAGCAAGGGGGAGCGAAAAAGTAGAGCCAGCAAGTGGTATACTGAACGAGCGGACAGGGAGGTAGGATGATAACCATGAGCGAGCAGGATCTTTAAAGAGGGTTTCTCACTACAAAAGATTAACTTTCAACTTGTAGGGATCGGTAAATGAAGACTTTTTCCAAATATATTGCTTTGTTTATTTTGCTTTATTGAGGAGATAAGAGATATTTTAGTGCACACAGGTTTCTCTGGTTACCATCCTGCTCTCCCCTTCTCTCTCTACTCTTTGTCTTATCTGATACCAGGAACTGACGTTGGCACACAGGACGCCGGCAGAGTGTTAGAGTATGTTCAGACGGCTTATTGCGGCACGTATAGTAAGCGCCGCAATACACCATTTGTTCATCAGCGCGTAATTCCAAAGCAGAGGGGGCGGCCCCATAGACCTGCATTGTCAGCGGTGCGTAATCGCCGCTAACAATTGACAAGTCAATTCTCCCCCCGCGCGTACAATACAATCGTACTGTACGCGCGGGGAGACGACGCGCAATCCATAGCTTTCTGTGAGAGTTATGAATGACTTTAATTGCGGCGCGCCATACCCGGCGACAAGCGCACGCAATTACACGTGAAAATAACCTGTGTGAACATACCCTTAAACAGAGACTTTTGTTTACTTCATAGCAGAGAGCTTTCAAGCTCATATAGAAGATCTCCTGCTCTCATGTCAGATGTTGAATTCTGTGTTTTCCACATTTAGTTTTAGGAGACGTGATGAGAAGAAGGAGGAAATGGAGGACAGACAGTCAGGGATCCGGGAGAGTAGAGAAGTGGCATCTGGGCCGGAGATGTAGAGTTGGGTATCGTCGGGGATAAGTGGTAGTGAAAGCCTGGAGGCTATGAGCTGACCGAGGCCAAGGGTGTAGATAGAGAAGAGTAGTGGACCCAGAACTGACCCTTGGGGGACACCAACAGAGAGAGGCCGGGGGGAGGAGGTGGAGCGAGAATGAGAGACGCTGAAAGTCCGATCAGTGAGGTACGAGGAGATCCAGGAAAGAGCCAAGTCCGTGATGCCGAGGGAGGAGAGGATTTGTAGCAGGAGGGAATGGTCGACAGTGTCAAAGGCAGAGGACAAGTCTAGACTATGGGCACCTTTAAGAGTTACGGTATCTTTGCTACAGAGATCCCTTTAATTCTCCCTTGATCCTCCTGAAGAGGAGCCTGATAACAGGTGAGAGTCCTGCACAGAAAACAGTCCTGGCTTTCTGGACTTCTAACCCAACGGTGAAAATAAAGAGGGGGGGGGAGGGGTTAGAGGGACGGACAAAGTGCACGCTCTCCGCAACAACTTGCACCTTTCCCTTGATAGTAACATTTTATGAAGCGTCAATTTAGGAAGATAAATAGATGGTAAATTGTGTTGTTTATGAGTCGTAATAATCATCCAAGTTATGGAATGGTAAGTGTGAAAACACGTATCATAGAAGTGGAATTTACCAGCGGAGCTGGAGGGGATCCAAACCACGGTGTACAGGGCCCCGCTTCATGATCGAGCCTTAAAGGAGGTGTCCTTCTCACCACTAAAGCTAAGTATGTTCGTCACTATGAACCCCCGCTCCAAAAAGAGAGAAATGAGGCCCTATTAAAGGGGTGTTCCCACTGTGGATTTTCATGGAATATTGATAGGATAGTCCAATAGGTCCCACCTCTGGGATTTTTTCCCCATTCTGCTCGCCCCAAGGCCCCAAAAGGGGGGCCCTTGTTCCCCCCCCTCCATTCTGTTCTATGGAATTTCCCATACAGGGGAGGCTGTGTTCTCCATTTTGTTCTATGGAGTTCCAGTACAGGGGAGCGCTGTGTTCTCCATTCTGTTCTATGGGAGTTCCCAGTACAGGGAGCGCTGTGTTCTCTCCATTCTGTTCTATGGGAGTTCCCAGTACAGGGAAGTGCTGTGTTCGGCTGTGCTCAAAACTCCCATAAAATAGAATGAAGAGTCCTGTGCAAACGCAACCAGCTCTCCATTCTGAGCTGACACTTTCCGGGGCCCGTTCCCAAGACAGTTGCCGATCCCCGAGGTGTGACCCATACCTATCAGACTGATAACATAGCTTATCAATATGCCAGCAAAGTGCATGATGGGAACATCCCTAATTCAGGGCTGTGGAGTCGGCAAGCCGAAGTCCCGACTCAGACTCCGACTCCTCAATTTCCGAAACCTCCGACTCCCTCATACACGGCGCATGTTTAAGTGATAACTTTTTTCTGTAGTAAAATGGGACATCCGGCTGTTTATCACCTTATGATACAATAAACAACTATTTAGGTAGAACAGCACTGCAAGCAAAAGGTAACAATGTTTTGATTTTTTAACACTTGTGGGTAGAGTTGGGAAAAAAAATCTGTATTTGTATCCAAGTCCAGTCCGCACCAACATTGGGAATGTTGTAGAAGAGACCTGGGACCAGATTTTGGTCAAGATGTGCTTGAATCTGATCCAGAGCCCAGAAGGATTTCAGGCAGTATTGAAAACCAAAAGGTGGATTTCCCCCAAATATAACAAAATAATAAAAAATTTAACATTTTGATTTTTAGGAGCAAAACTGTACTAAGCAGATGCTAATACTTGCAAGTCACATTTATTTTATAATATAGGTAAGATGAATGATATAAAATTACCAGTAGCCTCATGTACAAGCTGTAGTGGATGGTGGATATGAAAGTCACAAGATCAAAACATTGTTACCATTTTGCTTGTCAGTGTAAAATATATTTATTGGAAATGAAATTTAGAACACAAAAAAATGGTTAAATAGAAAAACACTGCAGGAACATTTGTGGAGTCTCTGAATTTTTCTGGGAAATAGTATTGCCCCCCATCAGATCCTGATCCATGAAACCCCACATCTGATCTCATTATTTCCAG
Source organism: Phyllomedusa bahiana (assembly GCA_025379985.1). NCBI lineage: Eukaryota > Metazoa > Chordata > Amphibia > Anura > Hylidae > Phyllomedusa > Phyllomedusa bahiana. Next base: position 50,655 of record JAODAL010020999.1, on the reverse strand, counting down.
GCTAGAGAACGGGTTCTCTACACTAACCCGGGTTGGGGGCAAAGCGGTGACCACAGGGGCAACATCTCTAACAATGTCAGGGTATAAAAGAATTGCCCCAGCCACAGTCAGTTTTGATGGGAAAGGTTGAACTCTTGTACTTCTTTGAAAACGGTGAAAAATTTGCTGAAATCTGTTTGCCCTGGGAGCGGAATCTTTTTCCTCTGGGGCAGCGCTTTGCCTGCCCCATGTCATCAATTACACTCCCTCATGTGATAAGGCTGAAGATAGGGAGCAGTCGCACTGGCCGGGCCCAATTCTCTTGTCTTTTGCATCGAACTAATGGACCAACTTATTATTTTATTTTTTTGGGGTGTCGGAGTCTGTTCCTTTTATGACGACTCCGACTCCTGCAAAATAGCCACCGACTCCACAGCCATGATCCCTATAACACTAACCTAGAGTTATTTGAAATCACAACACAAAGGGGCCGTGATGTTTTGGAGAGAAGTATAAGTGGTACAAGCTACATTTAGGATATGTTCACACGGCTGATTTGGACGCTGTTTTGGCATGTTTGCCGCACCCAAAATGCTTCCTAAACGCTATGAAAAACAGTGTCGTAGTTCACACAATGCGGTTTTGACGCGGTTTTTCTTCACTTATTCGGCGCTGAAGAAATGTCATGTCCCATTTTTGGTCATATTAAATAAATGTTATACAATATATAATAAAAAATTTATTTTATAATTATATATATTTAAAAAATTTATTATACATATAATATATTTAATAAATTATAAAAATTTTAAATAAAGTTTATTTAATATGACCAAAGTATATTAAATAAAATCACGCCTCAAAAACGCATCAAATCCCCCCCCAAAAAACTGCTGCTTGAGGCATTTTTTTCAAAACGAGGTTATGATGCTGAAAATCAGTGCCCAAATCCGCCGAGGGGAACATACCCTTGGCTAGGTCTACACGAAAACTTTGAAATGGTTTTCCAAAATCCACGGGCATTTTCACTTTTTTGGGCCCCGCGCTGCAATCCCCTTTTTTTCCCGGGGTTTTTTGCCACATTAAAGGCAGCCTGATTTGGGAAATTCCAGGGGACCAGTACATTGGGGCTAGGGGGAAATCGGACGGGTTTTGCAGTAAAATATAAAATTTATGTTCTATTTTCCCCCAAACAGAGGGTTTTTTTAAATTTTAGAACACCCTCGGTTCAAAAACCCATCGGGAAGACTACAGCCCCAGATTTTTTTTTGGGGTACAAAGCGCGGGTTTAGGGGCCCAAATTTTTAACGGCAGATTCAAAATCGAAACCATAAAAAACCGACCAAAATCCAATGCAGTGTAGAAAAAAAACCTTTACAATTCCCAAAAGGGTTTCCCTGGGGATGAACCACTGACATCAATTTGGGGTTGTTCCTTGACAACTAAATTTTATATCAAAGTGACCAAAAAATTTTTCCCTTTAAACTCATAGACCGTATATCTGATCGGACCGTGCCCAGGGTTTGAAACCTAAAGGACATTTGAGGCAGAAATAAAAGGACGTATACTGCAAAATAAAAACCGTGACAGATCAAAAGGGAAAACTATGTGGGGTTGTTTTGGGGGTTTTCCCTAATCGGAAACGTTTACCTTAAACTGTCACAATCCTATCTTTTGTTTCCCAAGAATTTTAAAAAAGGCGTATTCCCCTCTTATCCGTGGGGGTTTTTACGAGATTTTCCAAAACTTTAAAAAGGGGGTTTGTCCCTTAAAAGATTACCCTTTCCAACAGGTGGGAAAACACTAAATGAAAAAATTTTCCAAATATATTTACTTTAAATTTTTTTTTTTTAAAAGGAGCTAAAAGTAATTTTATCCCCTTATGTGCTCTCCGGGTTTTCCCCAAGTCCCCGACCGGGTTTTCCCCCCTTTTCCCCCCCTTTTTTGTTTCTGTAGCGGAAGGGGACTTTCACACCCAGGTCTGCAGCAAAAGAATTTTGGGAAAAGTGAGATCTTGTTTTTTATCTAAATCTTTCAGACAAAAGCCAGTTTTTTTTATTTTGTTTTTTTTATTTTAAAACCCCGGGAAGCTTCCCTGGTCCTGACAAAGGGTTCTTATCAAATTAGCAGGGGTCTGAAAACATAAGTCATACCCCCAAATTTTACAGACGGGCTTGCCAGGAAGGACAGAGCAAAGCACATTTTTCATTCATTCCCATCCTACCCAAAACTTTAAATGAGAAATTTTTTTAAAACATCTGAATTGCTTTAGTGATGCACCCCTGTTTCCCACTTTTTTTTTAATTCCGCACAGCAGCACCGCCCTCCTGGCTGTGCAAAGAACTGCAGCCAGTCCCTACAGCCACTCACTGTTTCCTTCACAGTGGGTGGCCCGGCCCAACACAAAAGAAAAAACCATGGGGGCCCCGTTTACACAGCACAGGAAAAATAAAAAAAGCCGGGGGCGTCGGTTTTCTTGGGGTTGGGGAGAGAAACCCCCCCCCCCCCCCCTTCACATAGACATGTTCATATTCCATCCAAAAAATGGACGGAAGAATGAACATGTTCAATTTTTTTGGGGGGACCGTGGCGTTGAAAAACCGCCGGGGGGGAAAATCCTTCCCGGGGGACCAACGCAGGTTTTTCCCTTTAATGTCTGAGTAAAGGGTTTTTTCCCCCGGGTATAAAAAACCCGGGAAACGCTGAAAAAACCGTGCAGGGGGACAAAAATTTAAAAAAGGAGCCACAAGCCGAGCAACACCAAACTCAGGAGAGTCTAGTTTTCCCCATTAATGAATGATGAAATACCCGCAAATGCACCACTTTATAAAAGGAAGAAATGACTGTACCAAAAATGTTTTTAGAAAAATTAGATTTCTATTGCTTACGAAATCCACTTTTTCTTTAGTAAATCCAAGGGTTTCGGAAAAAAAGGTAGAAAAAAATACAAAAACTTAAAGGGAAAAGTTGGACGTCGTATTTATAACCAGAAAGGAGTCCATTAGTGGACTGGATGGCGAATGAGGGAAACTAATAGTATAGTTGGAAAAGAGGGTTTGTTGGTACCCGCCATTTGGGGGGGGGCCGGAAGCAAAAAAAGCGTTAGGATGGCTGGGGAATGGTGGAGGCCGTGGACATTTCATTATGAAATCTAGTTCTCTCTAAACGAAGCTTTGATTGCCAAGCACTTTTTTAATATATAAATAATAGTAAATAATTATTTATAATAAAATAATTAATAAATTTAAAAAAAAATTTTTAAAAATTATTAAATAATTTAATTAATATCCTTTTTTCCTACGCCATCATAACTGAGCGGGGTTTTCGTTTCGCTCCTGGACTTTAAAAAAGGAAATCCCCCTTTTAAAGGGCTCCAAAAATTTCCCCTCTGTCCTTTTAATATTTTGGGGGAAGATGTATAAAACTGCATGGGTCTAAGGCTATGTTCCCCAGGGGTAATTTCGCGTGCATTTCGCCATGTATTTTTCCGCCCAAATTACGGTAACCATAGTTTCATAAAACATGGTTACCCTCCCCCCCCGCCGTACTTACAATTATGACCCCGGGGGGAGAAAAGGGACATTAAATTATTGCCGGGCGAATAAAAACCCCGAGAAATGTTGTCTATGGGATGGCGGGGGGGGCGCCTCCCCCCCCCCCCCGGAGTAGGCGTACAGTGCAAGCTCCCGAAAACACGTTACTGGGGGCCACTATACGCGTTTTAATAAAAAGTGTGAAAAAACCCCTAAACCTTTGTTGCCCATAGAAACCCAAAAGCTCCCCCTTTAATTTAAAAAAAAGGGGAGCTCCGATTGATTGGAAAGGACAAAAAAAACCGGGGGTTTTTTTCATCACGGTTTTGGGACCTGTAAAACAAATTCTTAGTGCTTGTTTGGGTTCCCTAACGGACCCAAAACACCTTTAAAATGTGAGGTGATTTTAATTGCGGGCAAATAAAACACGCCCCGATTTTCAAACGAGTGATCCGTGCGTGTTTAATGCGTTTTTTTTGGACCCGTTCCAAATTGACCTTAAATTCTTGGCCCGAAAACCAAGGACCCTATAAAAAACAAGGGTGCGACCCTCCTCCCATCCAACAACATCCAAACACGCGCGGGTGTTGGGTTTTTTGGGGTTCCGCCGCTGCGTTTTTTGGTGTGTTTTTTGGATTAAAAAAAATGCTTGTGCCCCGGCCCTTAGACCCAGACAGTTTTCATACAGGAGGCCCTTTGTTTGTTATCCTACCACAACTGTGAGGTTATACTATGAATCCCCAAGAGCTACCAAGCTACATTCAATTTCATTGAAAGGTAAAAGATGAAATTAGCTATTCCTTCCCTAAAGAGGCAGGCCAAAAAACATTTCTCACGGATCCAATTTAAAGTTTCATGCTCTTCTTCGGAAACATAGTTTTTAAAGGGGGGGGGTCAATTTTTAAAACCCCCCGGAGGGCGATTTGTAACTAGCTACTGATAAGGAAGGGGTGATGGCCGCGCTTGTGTAGCTCTCCCCCATTCATGTCTGTGGCAGTTCTGAATATACCTGGCCCAACACTGGCTGCATTCGGACCCCTTCAAATGAAGGGGGAAAAATGCGAAGTGCAGCCATCTTCCTTTCTCTGGCCGGGCTCGAAAATTTAAAGTGGCCTAGGGGGGTTTTTACCAATGGAAACCCTTTTAAACCTATACCAAATTGGGCATAAAAAATCTGGAATCCATGATAAAATTCCCCATTGAGGGAGGAACTAGAAAACTTCCTTAATTCTTTTTAATGGAATCAAAATGACTTTGGGACATAACTCTTGGGGTTTAATCACGTTAGTGCAAGTGGTTATCAGTATTTCTGCACTAGGGCACTCCCCTTTGTATGACACTGCAGCTCTACCGCACTCAGGTGTGAACCGGTTCCTATTCAATGTGCAGTTATTTACTAAGCAGTCACCCCCCTCGAGGATAGTAGATATTCGAGTAGTTTGATGATCACTTCTTTTGCATTTGGGCAATCTCAATGGGGGGGAAGAAGCCAAATTCCTCGGGGAAAAAAAACCAGTTCACACCTATATGTATATAGGCAGGTTATAGGTCCCCCATAGGTTTTTTAAGGCCGGTTTTTAAGGTCCCCCACTGGTTATATAGGAGGTTATTGGCCCCCACTGTATATAGGCAGGTTATTGGTCCCCCAGCTGGTATATAGGCAGGTTATTGGTCCCCCAGCTGGTATATAGGCAGGTTTTTGGTCCCCCAGCTGGTATATAGGCAGGTTATTGGTCCCCCAGCTGGTATATAGGCAGGTTATAGGTCCGACAGCTGGTATATAGGCAGGTTATAGGTCCCCCAGTAGGTATATAGGCAAGTTATATGTCCCCCAGCAGGTATATAGGCAGGTTATAGGTCCCCCAGTAGGTATATAGGCAGGTTATATGTCCCCCAGCAGGTATATAGGTCCCCCAGTAGGTATATAGGCAGGTTATATGTCCCCCAGCAGGTAGAGAGGGCTAATTAAAAATGAAAAACTAACAGTACTCACCTTTCCCCCGCTCCCTGAAGCTCCCGCTGTTCTCCGTCTTCTTCCTACACAGGCGGCATAACGTCATCAGGCCACACAGATGCCGCCTGCGCTGTGTACTCCAGTGAGCCACAAGCTTGCGGCTCACCGGAGTACTCTGCGGAGCGTCTAGGACGCACATACAGTTAGTCCATGTGCCGCCGCCATCACTAAGGTCCCAATCCAATAGCTTAGCGACCGGTATAGACTGGAGACCTTAACGGTCGGCGGATGGCGGCGCCGAGTTGCGTGCTATGTCGGGAAATCTTACGTGGCCCTGTCAGAGCTAGTTAGAGGGCCGGATGTGGCCTGCTGGCCATACAATGCCCAGGTCTACCACAGAGGCTCACTGTGTAAATTCCAGATTAGCCTGTCTTTGGGCCTTATGTATGAAAGCTGTCTAACAGCGAGCCCGTCTTTGTTGCTCGGAGCAACCAATCAACGCTCATAGCGACCAATCAGAGTTCAGCTTTCATTTCAAATGGTGCTACGGGAAAATGAAAACTGAGCTCTGACTGGTTACTACAAGACAGTTTTCATACATATGGCCCATTATGTTTCTAGAGTGTGGGGGCGCTGGAGTACCCGGAGGAAACCCGTACAAATACGAGGATAATATACAAACTTCTTGCAGATGTTTTCCTTGGGGGAACTTGAGCCCAGGACCTAACCGTGCTAACCACTGAGCCACCGTGCTGCCCATATGGTAGATGGTAGCAAACTTAGTCCCATTAGGCCGTGTTCACACGGCTTATTCCCGACGGATTTGTGCACCGGATTGAGTGCACAAATCCGCCGTGAATAAGGGGCGGGCCGGGGGCGGGGCCGGAGCGCGGCAGGGGCGCCGCTCCCGGCCCCATAGACAATGCATTGTTTACGGCGCGCCCGCGCCGTAAATAATGTGCATGTCACTTTCTCCCCCCGTGGCGGATTTGTCGAGCGGGGAGGAGCGACGGAATCCACTGTTCTCTATGAGAGCTGTGGATTACCGTAATTGCTGCCGCGGATTGGCGCCGTACTGCAGCGCAAATCCGGCGCGCAGTACGGCGCTAATCCGCGGCAGAATAAGCCGTGTGAACGGGGCCTTAGAGTTACCATGGCTGACAAAGATAGCTATCAAGACTGCATATGTGGTGTTCACATGGGAATGAAGCACTGGAGGGAGTTTGGGATGTGATAAGACATCCAGACTCCCTGCCATTCTTCTTTGCTGTACCAGCAGCAAAGACAGCGGCAGTATTTGGAAGTCCTCCGGCTGCTCTTCTCTCTCCACAGTGTAGGGCCCCTCACAGAGCACAGGCTCACCTATCAGCAGCGACTCTCCAGAATGCGATTCCATTATCGGCTTGGACAGTGGAGGTTTGGATCTATTAAAAGAAAAAACAGGAAGTTAATAATTAAACTTGAGCAATTCTCTGGTTTTACAACTTAGATATGGACTTTTAAATGTGTTCAGCGTTATGACTGGCAGAAAAAAGCATGACGTGGTGAAATACGACCGAGCCCGAAAACATGAGGCAAGGACCTGTCCATGTGAGGATCCTCCCGATAGTGTCAAAATCAGCAGCATCAGGGCCCAGCTCTAGTACACTGGATCTAGGACTGGTTACCCAGAGCTCACACTGATCCTGTTGAACCACAGCAACAAATCACACACGGAGGGTTTAAAGGGTCATTCAGCCAGAAGGCACATACGTCTCACTCAGGACCCCCCCCAACTATAAAAGGCTCCTGCTACCGGCCTATCCATTACATGGGCAGCCAATCACCCAGCATTCCCCAATAAGAATAGCCAATTACCAGGGGTTACAGAAGCTTCTGCTTAAAAGGGTGTATTCACCCAAAGTCTGATAGGTGCAGATCTCACATCCCAAAATACACAATTCTCCATTCTGTTCTATGGGATTTCCCAGTACAGGGGGCACTGTGTTCTCCAATCTGTTGTATAGGAACTTCCAGGACAGGGGAGCGCTGTGTTCTCTCCATTCTGTTCTATGGATGTTCCCAGTACAGGGAGTGCTGTGTTCTCCATTCTGATCTATGGGAGTTCCCAGTACAGGGGAGCGCTGTGTTCTCCATTCTGTTCTATGGATGTTCCAAGTACAGGGAGTGCTGTGTTCTCCATTCTGATCTATGGAGTTCCCGTACAGGGGAGGGGCTGTGTTCTCCATCTGTTCTATGGGAGGTCCCAGTACAGGGGAGTGCTGTGTTCTCCATTCTGATCTATGGGAGTTCCCAGTACAGAGAAGCGCTGTGTTATCCATTCTGTTCTATGGGAGTTCCCAGTACAGGGAAGCGGTGTGATTTCATCCATTCTGTTCTATGGGAGTTCCCAACAGGGAAGCGCTGTGTTCTCCATTATGTTCTATTTGGGAGTTTTCCCCGTACAGGGAAGCGCTGTGTTTTTCCATTCTGTTCTTATGGAATTACCAGCACAGGGGAGCGCTGTGTTCTCTCCATTCGTTCTATGGATGTTCCCAGTACAGGGGAGGGCTGTGTTCTCTCCATTCTGTTCTATGGGAGTTCCCAGCAGAGGGAAGCACCTTGTTCTCCGTTCTGTTCTATGGGAGTTCCCAGTACAGGGAAGCGCTGTGTTCTCTCCATTCTGTTCTATGGGAGTTCTCCGTACAGGGGAGCGCTGTGTTCTCTATTCTGTTCTATGGTTGTTGCCAGCACAGGGGAGTGCTGTGTTCTCTCCATTCTGTTCTATGGGAGTTCCCAGTACAGGGGAGCGCTGTGTTCTCTCCATTCTGTTCTATGGGAGTTCCCAGTACAGGGGAGCGCTGTGTTCTCTCCATTCTGTTCTATGGGATTTCCCAAAACTGGGGAGCGCTGTATCCTCCTTTCTGATCTATGGGAGTTCCCAGTACAGGGAGCACTGTGTTTTCTCCATTCTATTCTATGGGAGTTCCCAGTACATGGGAGCACTGTGTTCTGCATTCTGTTCTATGGGAGTTCCCAGTACACGGGGAGAGCTGTGTTCTGCATTCTGTTCTATGGGAGAACCCAGTACAGGGGAGCGCTGTGTTCCCTCCATTCTGTTCTATGGCAGTTCCCAGTACAGGGGAGATTTTATCTGCTCTGAGTGCACACAAGTTTCTCTGGTTATCACCAAGCTCTCCCCTTTTCTCTGCTCTGTCTTATCTGAGAGCAGGGAGTGACGCCACCACAGGTCGGCACACAGGACGCCAGCAGCTTGAGAACAGAGTATGTGACCTCTAACCAACAAAGGAGATTACTTGTTTACTTCTCTGCTCTATAGAGAACATCTCCTGCTCTCACGTAAGTGCAATTAGAAGAGCTGTGAACACGGAGCCGATATGCTAATCACCGTTATAGAACCACCTGCAGCCTGACCAGGAAGAGACAGTGTTCAGAAATCTGAAGCTACATGTAGCTCTGTGAAACAGCGTGGTGAGACAACCCTTCAAAGCGCACCTAAAATCTGCATTCCATTCATTTGAATGCAAAACCCACTCCCTAAATAGTGAACTATGGTGCGAATTTGTTGAACTGTGGATTTCAGATAATAAAAGAAGCGATATTTGGATTTTGCATCAAGCAGGCGAGATTGATATTTTTTTGTTTGATGAAGATTTGCCAATTTCAATCTCATCTGCTTGATGCAAAATCTAAAATCAAGTTTTCAAGTGTCACAATCACAGAACCATCTAAAATCTGCACCTTTCAACAGGAATTTTAGATGCGGACCTTCAAATGTATATGTGGAGTTTGATATTTTTTTGTTTGATGCAGATTAGCCCATTTCAAACTCCACATATACATACAAGGTCCGCATCTACAATTCATGTTGAAAAGTGCGGATTTTAGATGCTTCTGCGATTCTGACAATTGAACATACCCAAGCTGTACCCGACTGGTGAAACACACAAACTTACTTGATGTTATACAGTTTTCTGGCCACTATTGCGGGGAAGTCCACTTCAAAATACTTCTGTGGGAGAAGATTTTCATCCTGCAAAATTTGAAAAGTTGGAGATGTAAAATAATAATCTGTAATGGTAAAACAGGTGTCGTGTCAGCAGCTGAAATGTACAGTAGATATACTCCGACGATCACATGGGAGCACAGACGATGTCCCAGGACTTGCAGCACAACTGATTATTTACCCACATATCCTACAAACTTCCTGCACAATGTCCCAAAAATACTGAATGACTGAAGCTGTCCCGCAGGTAACAGTGTGGACGCTTGAGGTGGTTACCTCTGGTTTATGTTATCATTCTGAGCTGGTGGTTATCATCCTAATTGGGGACTATCCCAATAAATGCCCTCTGTGCCTGCTGGGAGCTTTCTCAGGAAGATACCTGGGGTGCTAAAAGGGGTTGTCTCCCTATAAAAGATTAGCTTTCAACATGAAGGGACAGGTAATTGAAGACTTTTTCTAAATACATTGCTCAATAGATTTTACTTTTGTCATGAGATAAGATTTTATGTGCTCTGAGTGCACACAGGTTTCCATGGTTACCTAACCACAACTCTGTTATCTGATTAGATGAGAGAGCAGGGAGTGACTTCACTATGGACTGAACTCACCCAACTATAGTTTCATAGTTTGTAAGGCTAAAAAAAGACGAGTCGTCCATCTAGTTCAGCCGGTTGTGCTAAGGTGTTGATCCAGAGGAAGACAATAAACCCCAATGAGGTAGAAGCCAATTGTCCACATTTTAGGGAAAAATTCCATCCTGACTCCAATCTGGCAAAAAGAAAAATCCCTGGATCAATGACCCCACACCTGAATCCTAGACACTATAACGCTCCAGAAATGCATCCAAACCCTTTTTGAACTCGGTTATTGAATTCACCATGACCAGTCCCTCTGGCAGAGAATTCCACAGTCTCACTGCTCTTACAGTAAAGAATCCCTTTCTATGTTTATGTAGAAACTTTCGTTCCTCCAGACCTAAAGGATGCCCCCTTGTTCTAGATACAGCCCTGTGTATAAATAAATCTTGGGAGAGATCTCTATATTGACCTTTGATGTATTTATACATATTATGTCCCCCCCGACATAACCCTAATCTTGCCAATCTTTCTGGGTACTGTAGTCCACTCAGTCCTTTTATTATTTTTGTGTTGCCCGCCTTTGTACCTGTTCAAGCTCTACAATGTCTTTCCTGTGCACTGGTGCCCAAAACTGTACACAATATTCCATGTGTGGTCTAACCAGTGACTTGTATAATGGGAGAATAATGTTCTCATCATGTGCATCTATGCCCCTTTTAATGCACCCCATGATCCTATTTGCCTTGGCAGCTGCTGCCTGACACTGGCTGCTACAATTAAGTTTACTGTCCACCAGGATTCCCAAGTCCTTCTCCATGTCACTTTTACCCAGTGTTTTTTCCATTTAACATGTAACAATGTAATGGATTTTTACTCCCATGTGCATAACCTTGCATTTATCAGTGTTAAACCTCATCTGCCATTTCCCTGCCCAGGCCTCCAACTTATCCAGATCCCTTTGTAATAACACATTATCCTCTATTGTGTTGATTACTTTACAGAGCTTAGTATCATCTGCAAAGATCGATATTCTACTGTGTATTCCCTGTGTAAGATCATTAATGAAAATGTTAGAGGATAGGGCCCAATACTGACCCTTGTGGTACCCCACTCTAACAAGATTACAGATAAGCCATTGTTTTCACTCCTCACAGCACATGTACATTTAGTTTAAAGGAGTTGTCTCCCTTCAGAGATTCAGAGAATGCATGAATTAAATACTCTGTCACTTCCTGGTTCAGACTGACTCATTTGCATACAGCTCCATGCTTGTACAGCTCTGTGCCATGCTGTGCTTTCAGATGCTAATTAGATCAGATTAGCTTCTCAAACTACTAACAGGACTTCTTATCTGATCCCCAGAACAAAAGCCCTAATTACAGTTCTGTTTATTTTACATAAATCAAGCTTTTTACTACTGAGCAGCACAGGACACTGCCTTGACCTGTGTGATGATGTCACTCACTGTTATCTCATTGAACAAACAGCAGGGGGAGAATGGTTTACAGGTCAGTTACTGAGGGAACTGAAATAGCCAGGGAGGTCATAAATTCACTTGTATCTACTTAGGGAAAACAGAGGAACAAGGCAATATATTTGGAAAATGTCTTTATTTTGTGTTCCCTACAATTTGAAAGCTATTCTTTGTAGCGAGACAACCCCTTAATGAAGATTAGCTCTCCTGCACCTATCAGTGTAATGGCTCAGCTAGTTACAGAGACGCTAAACATACTAATTGCTGCTATAGAACCACCCACAGCCTGAGGAGACAGAGTAAATATAAAACTGCTTGTGACTCTGTTAATTGATTAGATGAGAGAGCAGAGAGTGACATCACTATGGACTGAGCTCACCCAACTAAATATCTCTAACAAGATTACAGATAAGCCATTGTTTTAACTCCTCACAGCACATGTACATTTAGTTTAATGAAGATTAGCTCTCCTGCACTTATCAGTGTAATGGCTCAGCTAGTTACAGAGAAGCTAAACATAATAATTGCTGCTATAGAACCACCCACAGCCGGAGGAGACAGAGTGATATAAAACTGCTTCTGAAACAGCCTAGTAAGAAAACCCCTTCAATGGAAAATCCAGCTGCTGACCTGACGATCCTATTGCACATATTCTAAAAGGCGCATAGGAATTGAGATAGGACCCTGCAGAGCCACCTATTGGATTTAACGTTCCTCATGTCACATACGACTCAATAAGCCTCTTAATGTGAATGGTGTTAGAGCCAACCGGTTATTCATCTGCAGACAACTGTTTCTGGCAATTGCTCCTCATCAGTGTAAAATAGTGTTCAGCCTCTGACCCAACCAACCAGCATTTTACTCTGCACTGATGAAACACATTATCCAGAAACAGCTGTCTGCAGATGACTAGCTGGTTGGCTCTAATCCCATTTTCTATACAAGGCTCAGTGAGTTGGATGTGAAGGGAGGAACACTATATCCAATAGGTGACGCTGGGAAGTCCTAGCTTATTTCCCATGAGCCCTTTAAAACTCAGTGGAGCAACTAATGATGAATAAGTCTCCACACATGCTGCCTCTCCCTGATGAGCAACACTCCCTGCAGTCCGGGGTGACTACACTGCTTCTCCATGCATCTGGGGAGGCCATGACACCATATTCTCTGTTGGGACTGACCCCAAAAGATGTCACTGCTGACAGAGGGGGTTTGTGGCTCCCAGCGCTGTAGTTAACACCTTCGTTCTTAGAGCAGTCTCTGTGAATGGCAGGAACACTCCCATCCCTGGCGTTTAACGCTTCGCACAGTCCCTGACATAATCACAGGGGATTCCCCTGCTCCACTCGATGGAACAAATATCTGTAGTCAGCCCTGGGGTCCTAGAAAAGCCCCAGGGCTGTCCGTGTAGTAAGCCTCCTGTCAGGTCACACTGTGTCTTACCCTGACAGCAGCCTGTGCCATACTGATACATAGTGCAATGTATTAGTATTCAGGAGTTTGCTAGTACATTACTAAATCTAAAAAGAAAACTGTACAAATCGTTATCTCATTATGGGATAAAAAAAAAAAAAAAAAAAGGAAAACAAAGTGTTGAAAAAATTTAATAAAAATAAATATTGAATAAAAAAATTGAGATTACACAAAAAAAAAACCATAGGTATCCACATGACCATAATAAACCTGTAGAAATAATGTAACAGGTTATTTAGTGTGAAAATGTGAATGGTGTAAAAAATCATTTTACCACTTTTTTCTTTTATGTTCACGCTGCAGAATTCATTTTTTAATTTTTTCTTATTTACGCAGTAGGTTATGCTACGCCCCACCAAATAAAACAACTTCTCGCACATAAAACAAGTCCTCTTACAACTAAAAAAAAAAAATGTGGGGAGGAAAAAAAAAAAAAAAAAAAAATGTAGCTGCTCATTAAGGCTTTTTCAGGCACGGGGCTTAACCACCCACAAAACAATTCCAAACACAGCAGCACAAACTGGACGAGCAGTCGGGTAACACGGGCGACCTCCTGAGGACACTCGCTCGTTCTCCATCACCTTGATGACTGCAGCCGGAAAACTTCAGCAGAGTCTGGAGCCTCCCAGTGGTGAGAAGTAAAATATACTATAAGCTGCAAAAACCCATCGCTCAGGGTATTGGGAGGGGAATCGTCGACTTTTTTAGCAGGGTGTGTCCTATAGTTTTACAGGTTTTTGTCACTATGCTTCACTAAGGCCCCATCCATGGTGTGTTTTCGGACTCCATTGGTGGCTTCTGTGGGAATACCTTGAAAAAGATATCCTGACGGATGGATATAGAAGTCTGCAATGTAGTCTCCTCTGCACTAGGTTTGCTCTCTGTCCTGGTCTTATACACTATAGGGAGATTTATCACTATTGGGCTTATGTATGAAAACTGTCTAGTTGTTGCCCACAGCAACCAGATCCCATAGATACCATTCAGAGCCTATAGCAACCAGAGCTCAGCTCTTATATTTCCAGAGCACTATATTGAAAGCCATGCTCTGATTGGTTGCTATGGGCTCTGATTGGGGGGGCCAGAGACATGCTCTGAATGGGGCTGTGTGCAATAATCGGGTGACTTAGTGAAGAGTTTATTGTATATGGCGCAAGGCAGTAAGTAGTGTATTCTCCGGTAGCCACCATTGTGATCACATTGCTGCTAATTCTTGTTAAAAGGCAGCTCCAAAACTACTAAGGGTATGTTCACACAATGTATTTGCAGGGCGCATTGTAGCACAATTACGGTAAAATCCTAGCTCTCATTGAGTGTTATGTAAACTTAGCGTATTCCGGGCCGTAGCGATGTTGAAAGTACACTCTGGTCAGAGTCTACTTCCAAAAGCAAGCGTATAGTGGCGCGCACAGGTACGAGCCGCTACACACTATGTGAACATAGCCTTACGGCTTGTCAGTTCTTCGGGAAAGATCATAAGAACGCTTGCTTTGTAAGCTCACTTGTTCCAGCACCACAGCTGGTCCTGGCGATCCCAACCGATGTTGTTACCATTCAGCCTTCAAACGACCTTGAAACTAATCACAGGCCTCAGCGTTCACCTGTAGTCTATCCAGCAAGAGTCTGCTGCGGGCTGTGAGGAGCTGTAGGGTCACGCAAAGACTGAACAGTGACGTCATCCCCAACAGACTGACGAGCTGTAAGCAGGTTTGGACCCCCCTTTAAAAGCAGTAGCTTTTATCAGGTCACGATCTCAAGTATCTGCAGTCGTGATATGCAAGTTCCTCAGTCCCTGACTTACCTAACAGGTAATATCACTTCATCGTTGAAAAGATCACCAGTGATCTCCAACCTCTGACTCTTCAGCTACTGAAAAAACTACAATTCCCAGCAATCAGCGAAAGCCTGCATCCGGGAGTTGTACTTTTGCAACAGTCACCGGTTAAAGATCACTGGTGAAGAGCAAGATGCACACAAAAATAGTTCTTCTATATAAAAAAGGGAATGTACTTGATTATTTATTCTGCTTGTCACTGGAAACTGTCGGCAAGCCAGCTGTCAGACACGCCCTCAAAACATAGCAGAGGTCTCATGATACTAGCACTTCTTACCCTTCGTCTCTCCCATACACCCTAATAGATTGTAAGCTCTTGCAAGCAGGGCCCTCACACCTTGTGTCTCATCTGTAAGTAACTTTTCATTGTGCAATGTATTTCTTTTGTCTGTACCTACACCCTCCAAATTGTAAAGTGCTGCGGAATATGTTGGCGCTATATAAAGATTATTATTATTATTATTATTATTATTACTACAGTGTGACTATGGGGCTTATGTACGAACACTGTCTAGAAGCAAGACTGTGTTGCCCATAGCAACCAATCAGAGCTCAGCTTTAATTTTTCCGGAGCACTATGTGAAATGAAAGCTGAGCTCTAATTGGTTGCTGAGGGCAACAGACATTCTTAAAAGGGTGGTCTGGCTACAAGGATTGCTGCTTTTTATGTTAAAGATCTTGCAAAAACAAGTCACTTTGCGATATGTGTCCATTAACAGTGTCCTACCTATTGCTAGATATCCCCTCTTGTATGGGCTGCATCAGCTCCTCAGGTCGCTATAGTTACAGACCTGTTTGGTCTATCCTGATAGGCTGTCAGCACTGGTTGCTATAGCTACAGACCTGACTTCTACTGCAGCCTAGTGGAAGCCAGTAAACGCACCTGAATTCAAAATGAAACCAAGAAAACAGGACTAATCAATATAGTGAGACAACCCCTTTAATGTTAGACAGTTTTCATACATAAGGGCCCCGTGTGTCCCACACAGGATGACTGGATGGTATGGATCCAGAATGCAGATCACAAAAGCAAGCTTTGTGCAGACATCGAACCAGCAGGTAATGCTGGGAGATCGCACAGGCTGCCGTGTGTGTCCTATATCCTACCTTTAATCTCCAGAACGTAGTGTCCAGCCCGGCCCCAAGGTTGATAATCTGACATTTGCACTCGGTTTTCTTGAGGAAATCATTGAGCAGATGATTGACCCCTTGTACCCGAGCATAGTAACCTGAGAAATAAGATAGAGAATGAGATAGATTTAAAGAAGTTGTCCACCTCAATTTTTAGAGATTTTTTTCCACCATAGTAGAGACCTTCTTTCTTCTCCTGGACGGGGACGTCACCGTTGCAGCTGCCGATTGGCTACAGCAGTCAAATGCCCCTACATCACAGTTGGAATGTGACCTCTGCAGCGGCGATGTCCCCGTCCAGAAGAAGAAAACAAAAAACCGGGGAGACTGAGGACAGTGCAGCGCTGGAACAGAGTGGAGAGGTGAGTATAACTTTTTTTATTATTATTATTTAAACTGTCACTTATGGAGAAAAAAAAGAAATATTAGTTAGACAAAAAGGACTGTCAAAACTGAAAAAAAAAACAGCAACACACCTGTCCAGACTGAAAAAAACATGGCTGTTTACTTCCAAAAACAGCACCACACCTGTCTATTGTAGTATTGCAGGTTTGTTCCATTGCAGTGAATGGCGCCGGTGTCGTAATACTACACACGATCTATGTGCAAAATGTGGCGCCACTTTTGCAGGAAAGCAGCCATCCTTTCCTAATCTTTGACAAACCTAATATGTAAAGAGTAAAATGCAGAACATCAAACTCAAAAGGATAACTGCAACAATATTAAAGGCGTCGTCCACTTTTTTTTTTTAATAAACTGTATTTATTGCAAATTTTTCAACAGTTAAACGGAACCTGTCACATAGTCTATGCCCCCCTTGCTGAGGACTAAACAAGGTAGTATCAGACCTGCTGTTTCCAGCGCTGTGCCCCTTATTCTGTAAGATGCTGCAGTTTCAGAGCATTTACTGCTCAAATCTGGGGGGTTGCAGCCTGTTCTGCCAGATAGAAGTCCAGTGTATTCACGAGCCGGTGTTAGCTCTGCCCTTGGGTACTTCCGCCCACTCACAGCCTATCCAACTTATTACTGTGAATAAGTAGAAATCGGTGAATAACCAGCAGGCGGGTGGGGCTAGCTTTGGGTAGCCGGGGCTAACACTTGCTCATAAATACACTGGTCTCTATTCTGGCAGAAAAGGCTGCAAACCGTCAGTTTGAGCAGTAAATGCTCTGAAACTCCAGCATCTTACAGAATAAGGGACACAGCGCTGGAAACAGCAGGTCTGACACTGGCTTGTGCTGCCCTCAGCAAGGGGGGCATCACCTATGGGACAGGTTCTCTTTAACTATTGAAAAATTCGCAATAAATACAGTTTATAAAAAAAAAAAAGTGGACAATGCCTTTAATATTGTTGCAGTTGTCTTTTGGGTTTTATGTTATGCATAGGGGGCATAACCTATGTGACAGGTTCACTTTAAACCATTCAAAATTTCAAGGGAACGTAGCGGAACGAGGTGGGTAAGCAGGAACACAAAGCCGTGGGCCAGGCTAGGTCCAGATGCGTTGTTCAATTTAAAAAAAAACAAAAAAACACCACACTGGTCACCTTCTCCCAGTTCCCGATTCCAGTGCCGTGTCCTGTTGTCCTTCTGAATGGTGATATAATTCAGAGTCACGTGTCTGCTGGAGCCAATCGGTGGCTGGAGTGCTGACGTTCCCGCTCAGAAGTACAAGGGTGGAACAGAAAACCTGAGAGACTCCGTGCGGCTACCAAAGAGTGGTGAAAACCAATGATGGGGTTTTTTTTTGTTTTTTGTTTTTTTTTTAACATTTTTAATAGGACCTCAGCAGCACACGACAAAGGACAAAATCTCCATACGATTCTGAATCCTAAAGCTGCATCATCCGACCAGTATTTTACACATTAACCCAAGGATTTTTTGATTTTTAGTTTTTCTTGCTTTTTGGTCACGGATTTCTGTTGGATTTTGACAGGGTTTTTTGACGGGCACAAAGCTTTCTGGTCGTTTTTCCTGCCATCGCATTGACTTCAATAGCAAATTTTCTGCCATAATCTAGTGAAAGATTGGACACACACCAAGTTTTTTGAAAAACCAGTGGTCTTGAAACCGGACCTCAGTAAATCCGGCTCGTGTGGACTACAAAGCGGATTTTCAATTGAAGTCCATGGGGATGGTTTTACAGTCAGTTTTTAAAATCTGACTGCATGTGGATTTCTAACGGGAAATGCTTGTCGTGTGGACGGACCCTTGTATCGATTCTATTTAGGAAGTGGACAATCCTATGGCTATATTCACACGGCTTAAAACGGGACGTATTTCAGTCCGTAATTACCCGCCGGAGTGCGCGAACTACGGCTGGAATACGTCACAGTCATTACAGTAATGCACAGCTCTCATAGAGAACTATGGATTACGTCTCCTCTCCCTGCTCGGAGAGTCCGCCGCGGGGGGAGATAAGTGACATGTGAATTACTAGCGGCGTATACGTGCCAATGGTAATGAAAGTCCCGCAAATAAGTCGTGTGAACCCAGCCTATTAGGCAACTCCAGTAGGCGGCTACAGAGGTTGAATTCGGCTATGTTTGGAACGCCCATAATGACCGGGGAGAACAGGTGTAAGCCCTTAGGCCGTGTTCACAAGGCTTACTCCCGACGGATTTGTGAGCCGGATTGCGCTCACAAATCCGGCGTGAATAAGGGGCGGGATGGGGGCGGGGCCGGAGCGCGGCGGGGGCGGTGCTCCCGGCCCCATAGACAATGCATTGTTTACGGCGCGTACGGGCGGTAAATAATGTGCATGTCACTTTCTCCCCCCGCGGCGGATTCGCCGAGCGGGGAGGAGCGATGGATTCCACTGTTCTCTATGAGAGCTGTGGATTACCGTAATGACTCCGACGGATTGGCGCCGTACTGCAGCACAAATCCGGCGCGCAGTACGGCGCCAATCCGCGGAGAAATAAGCCGTGTGAACGAGGCCTTACAGTGCTGCAGCTTGCTATAAGCCGCCTGTCTTGGAGAAAGAAGAGGGCGGCTCAAGGCAAGCTGCAGCACTGAAAAGCACCCCCATCATTTTTACATGAACCATAGAACCCCTTTATCCGTAGGCCACATCTCATGCCACAAAGGGGCACATCACCCATGAGGATGCTCGCAGCAGGGCTGACCTGGACTCCCGCACACTTGCCTCTGTTGATCTCCGGTGCTTTGCGCTCCTTGGCTTGTCTCACAAAATACTGAATGTAGGGATCCTTCCAGTATCCGACACTGACCGCGAACCTGGGAACAAGAAGAAGAGCGACAGACCTGATGAGGAGCAACAAGGTGAAGCCTAAATCCAATCCCTGATTCTACCCAGTTTAGTTCTTCCTGGGGAGTCACTGTGCAGATGGTGAATGGCGCCTCCTTCCCACAGCGACCTTCAATCACCTCTCCTTATATCTGGCCTATTTTTTTTTTCCTCCAAACCTTCCAAGAGACATAACTTTTTTCTTCTGTTGACAAATCCGTATGAGGTTCTGGTTTCGTTTTCTAACCACTTCATGTCCCAACACATTAAAAGGGTGTTCCCATCATGCACTTGGCTGGTGTATCAATAGAATATGCCATCTAAGTCTAAAAGGTACAGGTCCCACCTCTATCTCGGCAACGGGCCCTCGAAAGTGTTGGCTCAGAATGGAGAACTGGTTGTGCACGACTCTCCACTCTGTTCCCCTGTACCGGGGAACCCCATAGAACAGAATGGAGAGAACACAGCGCTCCCCTGTACTGGGAACTCCCATAGAACAAAATGGAGAGAACACAGCGCTCCCCTGTACTGGGAACCCCCTTAGAACAGAATGAAGAACATAGCGCTCCCCTGTACTGGGAACTCCCATAGAACAGAATGGAGAACACAGCGCTCCCCTGTACTGGGAACTCCCATAGAGCAGAATGGAGAGAACACAGTGCTCCCCTGTACTGGGAACTCCCATAGAGCAGAATGGAGAGAACACAGTGCTCCCCTGTACTGGGAACTCCCATAGAGCAGAATGGAGAGAACACAGCGCTCCCCTGTACTGGGAACTCCCATAGAACAGAATGGAGAGAACACAGCGCTCCCCTGTACTGGGAACTCCCATAGAACAGAATGGAGAGAACACAGCGCTCCCCTGTACTGGGAACTCCCATAGAACAGAATGGAGAGAACACAGCGCTCCCCTGTACTGGGAAACTCCCATAGAACAGAATGGAGAGAACACAGCGCTCCCCTGTACTGGGAACTCCCATAGAACAGAAATGGAGAGAACACAGCGCTCCCCTGTACTGGGAACTCCCATAGAACAGAATGATAGAAACACAGCGCTCCCCTGTACTGGGAACTCCCATAGAACAGAATGGAGAGAACACAGCGCCTCCCTGTACTGGGAACTCCCATAGAACAGAATGGAGAGAACACAGCGCTCCCCTGTACTGGGAACTCCCATAGAACAGAATGGAGAGAACACAGCGCTCCCCTGTACTGGGAACTCCCATAGAACAGAATGGAGAGAACACAGCGCTCCCCTGTACTGGGAACCCCCATAGAACAGAATGGAGAGAACACAGCTCTCCCCTGTACTGGGAACTCCATAGAACAGAATGGAGAGACAACGCAGCGCTTCCCTGTACTGGGAACACCCATAGAACAGAATGGAGAACACAGCGCTCCCCTGTACTGGGAACTCCCATAGAACAAAATGGAGAGAACACAGCGCTCCCTGTACTGAGAACTCCCATAGAACAAAATGGAGAGAACACGGCGCTCCCCTGTACTGGGAACTCCCATAGAACAGAATGGAGAGAACACAGCGCTCCCCTGTACTGGGAACTCCCATAGAACAGAATGGAGAACACAGTGCTCCCCTGTACTGGGAACTTCCATAGAACAGAATGGAGAACACAGCGCTCCCCTGTACTGGGAACTCCCATAGAACAGAATGGAGAACACAGCGCTCCCCTGTACTGGGAACTTCCATAGAACAGAATGGAGAACACAGCGCTCCCCTGTACTGGGAACTCCCATAGAACAGAATGGAGAACACAGCGCTCCACGAACAGTGAAAAAAAACACCCCCACAAAAAATAAATGATGCAATACAAGTTCTACAGCACTCCTAACTCCCCTCTATTCCACTTTCCCCACACTTTTTAAATTTTTGGGGGAGCCTGCCAGTATATGGCACTGTCAATGCACTAGTCCTGCAAAAAAAAAAAATCCTCATATGGCAGATGGAAAAATGAAACGGTTACAGCGCGGAGGAGAAGAAAAAAACAAACACAGAGGGAATTGGTGACGGTTCAGATTTAGAAAAAAACAAAGAAAAGATTAAAATATATATATACATAACCACATATAAAAAGTATAAATACATACATAAAAAATACTGAAAAAAATTCTCCAGATCTCATCCTTTATTTCGCCTCATTTCATACAATTATCCGTCAGTGAGCTTTCCTTTCCTCCCCCATATTCATTGGATCTCCCCCCCTCCACATCCCATCCTCTGGTTGCTGTATATGGTTGTGCCTCACGCCCACTCTCTGCCCCGCCATAGTCGTCACCTCTTACACACGGAGGCGTCCTCGCAGGTTCCTCTCACGGCCTCGTCCGCGGTGTCCGAGTCTTGCCCGGTAGCTCTGGACATGTTGTCTCCGCCGCCTGTCACTGCGGCTCTCGGCTGCTTGTTGACGTTTCCGCAGCTGAAAGCCTATTGGACGACTCATTCTAACATAACGCGTTCCTATTGGCCAAGAGCCAAGTCACGCCCCCAAGTCGCAATAGCATTGGCTAAGCCGGCTGTGGTGACCCGGAAGTGTTTTACAGGGGCGTTCAGTGGGACAGTGGAAGACATTTTTGATTTGGGAATAAGGACAATAACTGCTCAATCTTTACAAAATAAGGTTTATTTTGACACCATAATAACAAATATCTCTGCGTCCTCTTCAGACCTCAACAATGTGGCCCAATAAATGTATATTTACTGCCTAATTTAAAGGGGTTGTCTCACTACATTGATTCATCTTACCTCAGTCCAGTTTTCTTGGTTTCATTTTGAATTCAGGGGCGTATTTACTGGCTTCCACTAGGCTGCAGTAGAAGCCAGGTCTGTAGCTATAGCAACCAGTGCTGGCGGGCCTATCAGGAGAGATTGAAAAGGTCTGTAGCTATAGCTACAGTGCTGGCAGCCTATCATGAGAGATCGAACAGGTCGGGTAGCTATAGCAACCAGTGCTGGGCGGCTATCAGGAGAGATTGAACAGTCTGGTAGCTATAGCTATCAGCGCTGGCAGCCTATCATGAGAGATCGAACAGGTCTGTAGCTAAAGCAACCAGCGCTGGCAGCCTATCATGAGAGATTGAACAGGTCTGTAGCTATAGCGACCTGAGAAGCTGATGCAGCCCATACAAGAGGGGATATCTAGGAATAGGTAGGACACTGTTAATGGACACATATTACAAAGTGACTTGTTTTTGCAAGATCTTTAACATAAAAAGCAGCAATCCTTGTAGTGAGACGACCCCTTTAACACTATTATTACACTCCTTGAATTATTGGATTCTGCCTCTTTGGGGTTATGTTTCAAGGGATTTTCACAGAGGTTTTACTTTTCTGTATATCCCACGTCATGATTCCGCCACATGTGGTGCCATCGCCTCCCTCCAGTCATATGATCACATCATCGTGTCATCTATGGCACCTCATGCCCTCTGAAACCCGACTTTTTGTGATCATCAATGCCAACATTTTTGGCATACTTACCAACTCTCCCTGATGGTCAGGGAGACTCCCTGAAAAGGGAGAGTCCTCCTGGTCTCCCTGAAGAGTTGGTAAATCTCCTGCTATTGTAGGTTTTCCACCAATCTGGTAAACCACCGTCAGGGACGGTTTTACTGCCAGGGGGCCAGTGCCGGTATTTTGTTTGGTCCGACCATATCAAGTACTTTTAATTTTTAGAATATACTCTAAGGCATGCCTATTAGGGTATGTCCACATGGCTTAATTGAACTCTGTTTGGACGCTGATTTTTCAGCGCCCTAAAAAGCATCCAAACTTCGCCTGAAACGCACTTCTTCGGAGGAGGTTTTGGATGAAGCTTTGGACGAGGTTTCCACACATACAAATTAATATCCAGGGCAAAAACTGTGCCCAAAAACGTGTCTCGCACCATATACACTAGTGCAATATATAAGGCTGAAAAGGGGCCAAACTAAGACACAAGTTGACAATGTTTGGTCGGTTCAAGCCTGAACCTATATGGCAGCTAAACCACTTTATATATCTGAGTACTTTTTTTTTACTGGCTATGGGTGCTCTTTAAATAGTGGTGGTGCCAGGGTAAAGCATCAGGAGATGCTGCCTTGACATCACTTGGTGCAGAGGGGATACATTGTAGCTCCGCTCTGAAGGAAAGCTGATTGATGTGCTGTTACCCAGCTTGAATGCTGGTTATTAGATCCAACGTCCAGTAAAGCTGAAGGACACCACATCCCTTATCAGCTTTCCTCCAAAGCTGTTACACAGATGTGACAAGTGGGTGTGTTTTGTGCAAAAGAAGGCATATCATGTAAAACAGGGGGTGTGACCCACTCAAACCATCAAGGCGACAAGCTGCAATTCAAAATCTCTCTGAAGTCCACTTCCAAAAGTTGTCAAGTATGGATGTAATCACATCACTGCATCATCCGAGGCACCTCATGCCCTCTGAAACCCAGCTTGTTGTAATTGTCAATGACAAAATTTTTGGGTTCATATAGTTTATTGATTATTAATAGGAAAATTCTGAACACCTCTCCATTCTCAACTGAGACTTCTGAGAGCCAGGGTGACCCGCACCTATCACAGGTTCATACATCCAAGTGTCCCTCTTTTGGTGAGACATTCCCTATTTTGTGGAAACCTTTAAAGAAGCATTTATGCTATCTACAATACATGAAAAAAAACTTTGAGATTCTTAGTTCATATGTTTTGATCAAAAAATGCTTAAGCCAACCCCGACTATCAACTAAAGGCTTGCTTGATCAGGTTGCTAGATCAGTGCAGTATGCTTATAAGGTTGGTGCTTTTGTCTCTCTGGATTATGGAGGTCTGTTGACCCAAGTGAGAAGTCTGAATTGGACTCTAATGAGAGGTAAAAATAGAGTAGGACCACCCGCCTTGAGATCCCGTTGATAGTCGGGGGTGGCTTATGCATTTTTTGATCAAAACATGTGAACTAAGAATCTCAAAGTTTTTTTCGTGTATTGTAGATAGCATAAATGCTTCTTTAAAGGTTTCCATGTCTTGTTTGATAGCCCTTTTAGCTGATGGTGTGCCACTGATATTGGAATGTGTGATATATATATATATTATATAAAATTTTTATATATATTATATATATATATATTATATATTATATATATGCCACAACCATGCCAGTGGCACCCAGGTTCACACTGTGTTTTTTTCAGAAATGTTTTTTTGTGCAGAACTATACGTTGCATTTGTGCAGAACTATATGTTGCATTTGGCATATATTGCTTTTAATTCACATAGGGAGGAATGGATGCCTCCATTTTGGTTTCTTGCACCCCGCCCACCTCCACAGGTTGCTAGATCAGTGCAGTATGCTTATAAGGTTGGTGTTTTTTTCTCTCTGGGTTATGGAGGTCTGTTGACCCAAGTGAGAAGTCTGAATTGGACTCTAATGAGAGGTAAAAATAGCGTAGGACCACCCGCCTCGAGGTCCCGTTGATAGTCGGGGGTGGCTTAAGCATTTTTTGATCAAAACATGTGAACTAAGAATCTCAAAGTTTTTTTCATGTATTGTAGATAGCATAAATGCTTCTTTAAAGGTTTCCATGTCTTGTTTGATAGCCCTTTTAGCTGATGGTGTGCCACTGATATTGGAATGTGTGTATATATATATATATGCAACAACCATGCCATTGGCACCCAGGTTCACACTGTGTTTTTGAGAAATGTTTTTTTGTGCAGAACTATACGTTGTATTTGGCATACATTGCTTTTAATCTATATAGGGAGGAATGGATGCCTCCATTTTGGTTTCTTGCACCCCGCCGACCTCCACAGGTTGCTAGATCAGTGCAGTTTGCTTATAATGTTGGTGCTTTTGTCTCTCTGGATTATGGAGGTCTGTTGACCCAAGTGAGAAATCTGAATTGGACTCTAATGAGAGGTAAAAATAGAGTAGGACCACCCGCCTTGAGATCCCATTGATACTCGGGGGTGGCTTAAGCATTTTTTGATCAAAACATGTGAACTAAGAATCTCAAAGGTTTTTTTCAAGTCCCTATTTTTAACTCATGTCCCTCTTTGCTCTTTGAATGTCACTCTTTTTCAGCAGCAGCAGCAGATGGGTGTGGCAGGAAACCTGTCAATCATCGTCAGCAAAATCTGGCAGGGCAGTGTTCCAACTGAGAAAACAGCAAATACCAAAATCATGGCCAAAACTGCATCTTCCGCCTTTTCTTCCGGACAGAAGACTGCGGCGAGGCCCGAGCAGGCGCGGTCATGACAACATCACAACAAGATCCTACGGACCCCAATAAAAGTCAATGAGCGTCGTTGTTGTCCATGGTTTAACGGATCCAGCGCTGCCATCATGGTTTCCATTATAGCAGAAACCATAAGGGCTCGTCCCCACGGCACTGGTTTTCAGACAGTTTTACAGACAGTTTTCGGATTTGAAAACCGTCTGAAAACCGACTGTCAACCTTTTACTTTGATTTAAATAGAAAATCTGTGCAGTAGTTCACACTACACGGATTTTCCACGTAACAAAAAACTTAGAACAAGTTCATTCTACCACCCGGTTTTCCGGCAGAACATGAACATGTAGGTGCAAAGAGGGACATTTTGAATCCGCAAACCACAGACAAAAGCCGTCGTGCCCTACGTGCCAAAAAAAGACAAAATACCAGTTTTCTGGCTGAAAAGACAGCAGATTTCTGGTGCAGCCCTAATTGCTATATTTTTAATCAGCCGCACTATTAGGCGCATTACAGAGCGCCCGCAGCACCTTGTAATGCGCCTGAGATCGGGCGGCGTGCTGGAGGCGTCGCACCACAACCGTACGAAGCTACACATTTATCGCTTCACTACAACAAATCCAGGCGCATTACTGCTGGAACAGGTAGAGCAGTTTAAAAGTGGTTTACCTGAGCCAGAAGTGTCGCTTTGTAGTTAGAAAGCGCTAAATCTATGCCCCGCAGTAGAACAGGTTCATAGATTCAGGCTCATTCTACACTACTAATGCGCGCAAAAAAATGGCGTCTGGGCTCCAAAAATCATACGTGTCGCCCTTTCTACTCACTGCTTGACAGGAGGGCTAGGCTTACCGAAAAGTAGATGTGGACTCTGTGAAACGCTGTGGCAAAAATCTGGCATAGAAAGTAAGGCTGCACCAGAAGTCTGCCGTATTTTCAGCCCGACATCAGGCGCAGCCCTGTTTGCATTAATGTAAAGCCTCCTGTATGCCATTATCAGGCGCATTACAGGGCGCCCACGGCACTTTGTAATGTGCCTCATTTCAGGGGGTGTGAGGGAGACGGGGCACACCACAACCGTATGAAGCTACAGATTTATAGCTTCCGTATGGCAATTCCAGGCGCATTACAGCTGGACCACTTTGAAAGTGGTTTACCTGAGCCAGAATTGTTGCCCGAGCTCTAGAATGCGCAGTAGAGCGGGTTCATAAATCAGGCGATTTCTATGCTACTATAATGCGCATGAAATTTGGCGTTTAAACACCAAATTTCATACATGCCGCCCCTGGACTTAAAACTTAAAGGGGTTGTCTCACTACATTGATTCTTCTCCCCTCAGTCCTGTTTTCTTGGTTTCATTTTGAATTCAGCGGCATTTTTACTGGCTTCCACTAGGCTGCAGTAAAAGTCAGGTCTGTAGCTATAGTGACCAGTGCTGGTGGCGGCCTATCAGGATAGATCAAACAGGTCTGTAGCTATAGCAACCAGTGCTTGCGGCCTATCACGATAGATTAAACAGGTCTGTAGCTATAGCGACCAGCACTGGCAGCCAGTCAGGAGAGATCGAACAGGTCTGTAGCTATCGCGACCTGAGGAGTTGATGCAGCCCATAAAAGAGGGGCCTGCCTAATTATACTTTAGACAGCGATGGTACATGAGGCTCAGTATGTATAAAGTGCATGATATAAAGAAGCTACTGTCCTCATCATAGAAAGTGATTTCCAGCTTCCAGCAGCTCTCTTTGATGTTATACGGAAGGATGCGCTTTACCTGGATTTTCTACATAATCTCCATTTTGCATTGTGTTGGGTGATATTTTGGAGCGTTGGAACCAGTTTTCCATAGGCTATGGATTCCACATACAATGGTCGTCCTGGAACCACTATTTCATGCTGAGGGAGCGCTGTAGATTTTATATGCGGCACTTTACCTGGAAGCATGGGACAGGCGGTCTTTTGCTTCCTGTTAGCAGCCCTTGATGCGCTGGCACATCTGCGCATTGCTGTTGGCATGCTGGAAAACGTCTTGCAGATGTTCACAGACAGATCTAGGCTGACATCCTGCATCTGCAGGCAACGGTCAGTTTTCTATTTATAGCATATTAAAAGCTGTACTTATGCGCAGTTTCCTTTTCCTATACTGTCATGTGTTTTAGCAGGAAGCTGGGCACCATATGTTCCCATTATCCTGGTAGATGCCAGTAGGTGGCAGCACAGCCTCACCTCTGATCGCTGCTGGAATTTAGCACCGTAGGTCAGGTTTATATCTGCGTTATTGAGTGATGGACACCAATGGCGCCCTATAGACCCCATTGACCACAGTGGGCTCCATTAGGTTTCCGTTGTAGTGGCTGTCATTTTAACGGCACAGCTGCAGGCTGCTCAATTTTTTACATAGTTTTGGACGGAATCTAAATGGAACCACTCATGCACAGGTGCAGGGCCGGGACGATGGGTAGGTGAAGGTAGGCGACCACCTAGAGCGCAACTTCATCCCAGGCAGGAAGGGGGTGCAAGAAGGGAGAGGGTGTGCTGAATTGTCCTTTGGGGGGGGGGCGCTATATGCTTTATTTGCCTAAGGTACCAGAATACCTTGTCCCAGTCCTGCACATGTGAACCTAGCCTTAAGGTGTTCTCCAACCTGTGGCCGTCCAAAACCCAGCATAGAGTGTGTCAGGGCATGCTGGGAGTTGTAGTACTGCGAAAGAGAGCCAAAGGTTGAAGGCTGATGTTCTAGTGAATAATAAAAGTGAACTGAGCCAGATTAGGTCTATGGGATTTGACTAACTCCCCCTACGATCCCCCTGAACAAATCGTTGATGGGCAGTTTGGGAAGCAAAATTTCCTATCTGCCTGTTAATCCTGCTCAGTGTATGTATTAATGTATTATTCCTGCCTATATATATTGGGTCATCACATTCTTCAGTGTTATACAAAGGATGCAGGCCATGTCCCCTATCGGGTGCTGTTTCTTCACAGAGAATACTTTATGTCTTAAAAGGGTATGCCTATCTGGCAAATAGGATTTTTGAGCTTTTTTGATGTGGCTGTATGGAAGAAGAGGTGGCTGCGCATGCGCAGCTCTCTCCATTTACTTCTATAGGAAGTCTCAATACAGCTGGTTGGAGAATGGAGAGGTAGCTGCGCATGTATGTCTCTCTCCATTCACTTGTATAGGTCTATTGAGTTTTCTCTGTTCACGTCTATGGGAGTACTGAGTACAGTTAGATGGAGAATGGAGCAGTGACTGCGCATGCGTGACTCTCTACGTTCACTTCTATGGGTATTCTGAGTGCAACTGAATGGAGAATGGAGTTGTGACTGTGCATGCACTGCTCTATCCATTTATTTCTATAGGAGTTCTTGTAAAGCCAAGTGGAGAACGGTGAAGTGTGCGCGCGCATGCGTGGCTCTCTCTGTTTGCTTCTATGGGAGCATCACGTACAGCCAAGAAAAGAATGACGTGGTGGTCACGAATGCATGTTTTTCTCTGTTCACATCTATGGGAGTACTGATTACAGTTAAATGGAGAATGAAGCAGTGACTGCGCATGCACAACTCTCTCCATTCACTTCTATGGGTATTCTGATTACAACTCATTGGAGAATGGAGTTGGACTGTGCATGCGCAGCTCTCACTATCTATTTCTATAGGAGTTCTTGTAAAGCCAAGTGGAGAACGGGGAAGTGTGCGCACGCATGCGTGGCTCTCTCTGTTTACTTCTATGGGAGTATCACGCACAGCCAAGAAAAGAATTAAGTGGTAATCACATATGCACAGTTTTCTCTGTTCACATCTATGGGCGTACTGAGTACAGTTAAATGAAGAATGGAGCAGTGACTGCGCATGCGCAACTCTCTCCATTCACTTCTGAGCGTGTACCAAGTACAGCCGAGCTAGTGTAACCTCCTTTACTCAGAACTCCTATATAGGTAAATGGAGAGTGCCGCGCATGTACGGTCACCTCTCCGTTCTCTGCTCAGCTGTACTCAGTACTCTCATTGAAGTGAATGGAGAGAGCTGCGCATGCGCAACTACCTCTCTATTCTTTATGTCTGCCGCAGAAAGCTGTAAACTCCTACATATCCCCAAATGGAAATATTCCTTTAAAGCTGCATTATATACATAAATGAAACCTCATTGTCACAAAAAAGATATTCTGTGATACCTAATTTCTGTTACAAAAAAGATATTCATTGTCAAAAACATTATGTAGCCCTATGGCTCAAAAACCCACTGCTATGTTAAAGGGTTTTTCACTCAAAACAGTAGCTTTCAACATGTAGGGACAGGTAATTGAAGACTTTTTTCCAAATACATTTGATTTCACCTTAGTCGGGAATAGGAGAGATTTTATCTGCTCTGAGTGCACACAGGTTTCTATAGTTACCTGACCATATCTCTGCTGTCTGATTAGAGCAGAGTGCATGGAGGGACATCATCATTGTCAGAGTTCACTCTGAGCAGACTAATTATCTCTAACAAGATTAGCTTTTGTTTACAAATAAGCCATTGTTTTCACTCCTCAGAGCACATGTAGCCTTGTTTACTGAAGATTAACTTTCCTGCATTGCTCTTTGTAATGTCTCAACTAGTTATAAAGGAGCTAATTCTGCTAATAACTGCTATAGAACCACCCACAACCTGACAAGACCAGAGTGAAAGAAAAGCTGGCTGTGAAACTGCATGATGAGAAAACCCCTTTGAGAATATAAAGGATGTCAGGGAAGTACATAGGAGAGAAGGGCTTCCTTGTATAAATCAATAAAGGCCCTCTCTTCCACATAGGTCCCATCCCAGGACGAGGAGACCTAATTTTCTTTCCTAGCCCTTGTAGGATATACAAACCCTTATGTTGGGTCACCTTCACCCTAATGTTCCACTGTGTATGGAGCCCTATGCGTGTTCACAATGGCCTTTCTATAGGAGGTGAAAAGGGCACCCCCCACCACTGGTCCCAGTACAGATTCCGTGTTGGGGTTACGATATAGAAGTCTTGTAGCCAATTAACCTTGGAATGTATGTGGAGTGTTGTGCAACCGGAACAAACCCACACAAACACTGGGTGACCGTGCAAACTCATAACACATCTGGCCCTGGTCAGATTCAGACTCATACCCTCCCCCAAATTAGGGCGGAGGAACAAAAAAAAATCTAATTTTTAGCTTTTTCCTCAATGTGCTGCAGGCTCCATATAAGTCATCAGTGCATGACAGGCTGCCTTTAGCATAGCATTCTAGTTTATGTTGCATCAATGACCAGGACAATGAGGCTAAATAGGCTAAAATTACAGTTATATGAGTAATATAAGTACAGAGGAGTCATCCTGCAGATGCTCCACACAGTGACTTCTAAGAGTCATATAAGACCTCAATTCATTAAAATGTAAGTAATTTAATCATGGAGGTGAGTGCAGAATCACAGAGCTACTGTCCATTACAAGCACATAATTCAGGGAGGCACCATATGCCCACACCGCCCAATTTTATGAAAGGGCAAAGAGGGACAATTAGGGTTAATTGTGTAAAATTATTATTTTTTGGGGGACTAGTGTTCTTTGCGCTGCTCTTCACATAGAGGCAGTGTGCAAGAGGCATGTGCAGTATGTGTAGTTATGTACAGGAGCTAAAGGGTGGGCCCCAAGAATCAAAGCCACTGGTGGATCCAAGGAACCAACTCCACTGATGAGCCCTAGGAAGCAACTCCACTGCTGGACCCCACCCAACGCTCAACTCCTCTGGTGGGCCCCAACGCTCAGCTCCTCTGGTGGGCCCCAACTCTCAACTTCTCTAGTGGACCCCAACGATCAACTCCACTGGTGGTCCCTAAAGATTAACTTCACTGGTGGGCTCCAAGAATCAACTCCACTGCTGGCCCCAAGGCTCAACTCCTCTGGTGGGCCCCACGAATAAACTCCACTGGTGGGCCACAAGATTCAACTCCACTGGTGGGCCCCAAGAATCAATTCCACTGGTGGCCACAAGATCAACCTCCACAGGTGGGCTCTGAGAATCAACTCCACTGGTGGCCCCAAGAATCAACTCCACTGGTGGGCCCCAAGAATCAACTCCACTAGTGGGCACTAAAATTCAACTCTGCTGATGGCCCCAGGAATCAACTCCATTGATGGACCCCAAGGATCAACTTTACTTGTGGGCCCCTAGAATTAACTCCACTGATGGGCCCAAGGAATCAACTCCACTGATGGGCCCCAAGAATCAACTCCACTGGTGGCCCCAAGGCTCAACTCCTCTGGTGGGCCCCAAGGATCAGCTTCACTGGTGGGCCCCACGAATCAACTCCACTGGTGGCCCCAAGGCTCAACTCCTCTGGTGGGCCCCAAGAATCAGGTTTACTGGTGGTCCCCAAGAATCATCTCCAGTGTGGGGCCTAAGACTTAACTCCTCTGGTGGCTTCAAGAATCAACTCCACTGATCGCCCCAAAACTTAACTCCACTGGTGGCTCCAAGAATCATCTCCACTGGTGGACCCAAGAATCACCTCCATTGGTGGGCCCCAAGAATCAACTCCACTGGTGGGCTCCGAGAATCAACTCCACTGGTGGCCCCAAGAATTAACTCCACTGGTGGGCCCAAAGAATAAATTGCACTGGTGGGCCCAAGAATCAACTCCACTGGTGGCCCCAAGAATTAACTCCACTGGTGGGCCCAAAGAATAAATTGCACTGGTGGGCCCAAGAACCAACTCCACACAGGTCCAAAAACAGAAAGGTTAAACAGTTATAGGTCTTGGGCGTATATTGCTGCATATTTCCTTTTTTTTATTAGGATTCATGCGGTTTGACACTTCTCATTACCAAAACAGATAAAGCCGGGAAGTACCGTCGGCGGCACAGGCTCCACCGGAATGACTGCATTGTTGTATGTGTAGAAAGTGTTACACATACGAATACCAGCGGAGCTACAACACCTCCTGCACATTGCACAACATCATTACGGCTCAGACTTTGTGCTTGTGCAGGTTATGACTACACCCAGCAGAGCATGTAAGACCTAATTACCTACAAATAAGCTGAGTGTCTCCGGCTACCTGTCCTGCTCACCCACAATTTAGGAGTTTAGGAGTCATTTGCTAAGTTGCCATAATCAAGATGTAGAGGGCAGACATTTACCTGCCATGGACAGTAGAGTAAAAGCAAGGCTAAACTCAGACTCGGACTGGTCCATGGAGAGCAGGAAAAACCTGCAGAAGGCCCCTGGGCATGGTGCGTTCCTGGGCTTGGTGGACCCCAGGGGAAGGTGCGTTCCTGGGCCTCGTGGGCCTCTGGGGATGGTGGGTGCCTGCGCTCGGTTGGCCTGTTTTAGGTCTGGGGTTATTTTTTAGGGAGAAAGTCAGAGAAAAAGAGGCAGAAAGCAAGAGGCATAAGCATGTACAGTAGCTGTGGGTGGACCAGAAGAATCAACTCCACTGGTGGGCCCCAAGAATCAGTTCTACTGGGGCCCCCAAAAATCAACTCTGTTGTTGGCCCCAATACTTAGCTCCACTGGTGGCCCCAAGAATTGGCTCAAGTGGTGGGCCCCAGGCACTCCAATCTAACATGGGCTGTACTTAACATTGGGACCTATCTGCCAGCTGCAGTGGGCAATGGGGATAGTCACAGCTGAGGTCTGCCCCATTCTATGTCCCCCATGGGGGGAATGGGGGAAAGGTTGTAGTTTTGCCAGCGGGAAAGAGCCACGGTTGAGGCCCACGTTATAAAAATTCCCAGTCCTATTTGGGATTTGGCATAGGCTCTCCACTTTTCTCAGAGGACCCCCCCACCCTTTGGTAGAGGGGGGCGGGGCCCAGCATATAAAGTGGCCCCCCATCGGGGGATTTTATTCATCTTAAATGGCCCTTCCGGGAACTTGTTTATTTGAGCGCTGTATAATTTTATGTACCATCAGCCTCTAGTTCCGGGCTATGAACATTCGGTTTTATCGCTCGTCACCTCCTTCTTTTGCAGCTAATGCTTCATTACGCTCGCCTGATGTATGCATTTTTTCCAAAAGTTCCTGTGAAATTTTCATGATTCATGGGATTGTTTGGGGAAGCATTTGATCCCTCCTTTGCAGCCTGCCAGTGCCCACCTGTCCCTTAACCTGGCAGGAAAAGCCCTGGGTTCCTTTCTTTACAATTTACAGTTGGGTTTGGGGGCTGGGGAAACCCCGGGGTCTCCCCATGGTTTGATAAATGTTGACAGGGTCCCCGACTCCTTGGATGAGTGTTTCCCCAAAACTCGGGCTACCTGTTGGTCAATTCCTGGGATCTTTTTGGGATATGGGGCCCCGGCAGTTACAAGATAATCTTATTCTTCTCCTGTAATGAAAGTCATCTTTATACAATGTGCACTGGTTTTCCTTTTTTGGGACCCTGTGCTAACTCTCAAATTTTCTAAAGAAGCAGGGGGCAGTGAAAAAGCAAGGAGGGGCAGAGCGGGCCTTAAGCTGAGACGGGAAATATATTTTACCCATAAGAAAGAACTAAAAATAAAAGGGGGGACATGGGGGTGTTGAGGTGGAGTCAAAAATGGGGCCTTGATGTTTAAAAGGGGCCCCAAAAAAGGGACCTCTCCCAAATTTAAGGCTTGGTTCTCATTACCCCTTTCCCTTTAAAAACTTTTGGCCAGAGGGGTTTAAAAAAGGAAGCCAGGGGTTTTTTTCCCAAAAAACCTGACCCATGGTCCTGAGGGGCCTATTAAACCAGGGGGCCCCATTGGGTTTCCTTTTGGGGGGGTCCATCTTTTGAGACGAAAAAATAGAAATTGTTCCCGGGGGAAATTTCCAGGCTGTAGAAGACTTTAGTATCATAAAGGGCCCTCAGGGGTGGTGGTGGGGGGCTTGGTATAGATTTTGCCCAGGAGCTTCAAGTTAATGCAATGGTCCCACTATAGAGCTTAATGGAATATCTATAGGAAATAACCCTTTTTAAAGTCTGAAAAAGGTGCGGGGCCCCCTTTTCCAGAAAAAGTCCCTAAAAGTTATTTTTTTTTTAATGGAGAGTCCTTCCCGCTTGAAACACAACTCTCCATTTGTTCTTTGAGGAGTTCTATGTTAAAACCCCAAAAACTTTCTGCTCCCTTTTACTCCCTATAGGAACCCCTATAGAACAAAATTGGGGGCATTGTGTGCAAGGGGGGACGGGTTCTCATTTGAGCTAAAAACTTTCGGGGAAACCTGCTTTTGAGTTTTGTTGGGGGCCCCAGGGGGGGGGGGTACCACACTTAAAAAGACTTTAATAGGATATCCTTTTAAAACATAGTAAAAAAGTTTTGTGGTGGGAAACCCCTTTAACCTCACAAAAAAGCCAAAACATATTACAGGGGGTTTTCCTTTTTTTGTGTTACAGAATGAAAGTGATGTTTTTTTTGGGGCATGCAAGGGGCTTGGGACTTGGTTCACATCGGGGGTCTGGTGAGAAAGGGAAAAAAATTTAGCGAAAGCATCCCGGGAGCTTTTTTTTTCCATTGAAGTTAACGGACCGGTGCCGGTAAACTTTGGGCCTGTTGTTGTCTGTTTTTTAAAAGGGTTTTCCCAGTTTAAACTTCTAAAATCACAGATTTCCAAAAACGAAGGGATAAAGAACCCGGGGAAAGGCCCGAGGGGGCCCCCCTCAACCTTTGACCCCCTTTAGGGTTTCTAGGGTTGTACAGAAAAGGGCCCTACTGTATCCCAATTGAAGGCCCTAGGGGGCCCCAGGGATTGGGGGGGCCCCCAAATAAAGGGTGGGGAACACCCGTACATTTTTGGGGGGGGATAAAAAGTTAGTTTTTTTTCTGCCATTAATGTTACTATGTAAGTTTTTTCCTATCTATGGTGGTTTTTATTTATAGTTAATCTTTGTACTCGGGTTTTCGGGACGGGGTTTTAATTTAGGCCCACTAGCAGATTTGACCCTTTAGAGCCAAAAATTGGTTTTTTTTTGGTTCTTGGGGCCACCAGTGGGTTGATACTTTGTGCCCATAGAAAAGGGTTTAAATTTGTGGGGGGGCCCCCCCAGGGGAAATTTGATGGCATGGGGGCCCCCGTGGAGTTGATTTTTGGGGGGCACCAGGGGTAGGGGGGGATTTTTTTGGGGGGACCACTGGGGGGAAATTTGATTCTTGGGGCCCCAATTACGGGGGTGGAGTTGATTCTTGGGGCCAACAGGGGCTTTTGATTCTTGGGGCCCCCTTTGGGGTTGATTCTTGGGGGCCACCAGGGGAAATTTGATTCTTGGAGCCCCCCATTTGGGGAAGTTTTGATTTTTTGGGGGGCCTCCCCAGTGGAGTTGATTTTTGGGCCAACCAGTGGATTTGTTTTTTGGGGGGCCCAAAAACCAAATGGAGATGTTCTTGGAGCCCCCAGTGGAGTTGATTTTTGGGGGGCCCAGGTGGAGTTGATTCTTGGGGCCACCAGGGGAGTTGTTCTTGGGGCCCACCAGTGGAGTTGTTTTTGGGGTCCACCAGTGGAGTTGATTCCTGGGGCCACCAATGGAGTTGATTCTTGGAAGCCACCCTACAGCTACTAAATATTACTGATAATACTGTGTATGTTTCTCACGTCTGGGCCTTTCTCCAAAAAAGCAGCCCCGGGCCCTACCCCCCTCCAAACCATGTTGCAAATTATGTTTTTTTTGATTTTCCCCATGTCTTTTAGGTGGTGGTGAACCGTCTTATTTTGCCATAGGGCTCTATAAAATTTCTATTTACCCCCTTTTACATGCCTATTATTTGGAAAATATGATATTTCCCCCTTTTGTGTGCCCAGGGATTCTCTCCAACAGAAAAAAACCACTTCATGGGGGGGACGTTCGCATAACTTTTCCCCTTTCCCCTTTGGGCCCTCTCCCTTACTGTTTCCCTTTGGCGCCCACAAAACTGAGGATAAAAAAGGGGGAAAGGGTTTTTGTGTGATAGGACGGACCTGGCTGGTTGCTCACTGTTGATTCTGTAGCCACAGTTAATTAGTTGTGTGACTTATAATTGCGTCTAAACCAAACCCCAACCCTAGGGTCCCCAAAAAAACACAAGCTTTATGTTTTTCGATAATACCGAAAGTCAAATAAATTTTCGGCTACCCCCCAAACATTAGGTTTGCCCGACCCAATGTTACATTAAAACTACTCATTTCCCTTTAAACCTAATGAAAAAAAGGGGAAAAAAAATAAAAATAGCGCATTATTACACCCGAATCTTCTGGCAACTTATGCCCTTTTCTAAATTTTTGGGAAACAAACCTGACGGGGCGATTGCCCAGGACCCGGGCCTGAGAGCATAGGAAATAAAGGGTGGGAAAGCGAAAAAATGAATTTTTATCATTATAAAAAAACTATGGGGATGTGGAGACGGGGCGCCTGGAGCCCACCAGGGGGAGTTGATTTTTTGGGCCCCACCATTGGGATGATTCTTGGAGCCACCATGGAGTTGGTTCTTGGGGTCCCCAGGGGAGTTGGTTTTTGGGGCCACCGTGGATTTGATTTTTGGGGGCCACCATGGATTTGGTTCTTGGGCCCCCCATTGGGGATTTGGTTCTTAGGGCCCCCCGGGAAGTTTTTCTTGGGGCCCCATCATGGAAGAAAATCTTGGGGCCCATCAGTGAGTGATTTTTGGGGGTCCCCCAGTAGAGTGATTTTTGGGGTCCCCCCACTTGAGGTGATTCTTGGTGCCCAAAATGGGGGGTTTTTGGAGCCCCTTAGGAGAGATTCTTGGACCCCACCAGTGGAAGATTTTTGGAGCCCCCATGGAGATGATTCTTGGGTCCACCAGTGGAAGTGATTTTTTGGGGCCACCAGGGGGAGAGATTCTTGGGCCCCCATGGAGTTGGTTCTTGGGGTCCACCAGGGAGTTGGTTTTGGGGCCACCAGTGGATTTTGGGTTCTTGGGCCACCATGGATTGGTTCGGGGGTCCTCCATGGAGAGGTTTCGGGTGCCCCCAGTGGAGATGATTTGGGGCCCACCTTGGAGATGATTTTTGGGCCCACCAGTGGAGTTGATTCTTGGTTCCACCAGTGGAATTGATTCTTGGGGCCACCAGGGGAGTTGATTTGGGGATTGTAAACCGGGGGAGA
The DNA here is from genome assembly GCA_025379985.1 of Phyllomedusa bahiana. Taxonomy (NCBI): domain Eukaryota; kingdom Metazoa; phylum Chordata; class Amphibia; order Anura; family Hylidae; genus Phyllomedusa; species Phyllomedusa bahiana. Next base: position 13,181 of record JAODAL010020999.1, on the reverse strand, counting down.
CAGACGAATTCATAGTTTTCTTGGAGCTTTTAAATTACCGTAATTTGCGTGCGCATTTCGGGCTTTTTAAAGTGCAATTACGCCGTGTGAACATCCCCCCTAACATTAGATATCATCATGCCCATTTCTTTCTATGCTGAACACTTGATTATTGCCTAGATAGTATAGGCCTTGTGTATGAAAACTGTCTAGCAGTAAAACTGTCTTTGTTGCTCATAGTGACCAATCAGCCCATAGCGACCAATCAGAGCTCATAGCAACCAATCAGAGCTCAGTTTCCCTTTTCATTTTAGTTTTCGGGGAAAAATTAAAGCGAGCTCTAAAGGGTTTGGGCTAGGGCTCTGTTTGGGTTTTGCAAAGGGCCCCCTGATTGGGGACTATGGGCTCGGGGGATTGGCCGACCTATGGGCCCTCTGATTGGGGGGGTTGGGGCCATGGGTTTCGTTTGGTTTTTTTAAGACTCTGTTTGGGTTTGGGCCATGGGCTCGATTGGTTTTTTAATGAGCTCTGATTTGGGCCTGGTATGAGCACTGAGGGGGACAAAGGGGCCTTTTATTGGCGCTTTTTTGGGCTCTGATTGGTAACTAAGGGGGTTTGATGGTTGTTATGGGTTTGGGGGATTGGGTTGCTATGGGCTCTTATTGGTTGCTATGGGCAACAAAGACAGTCTTACTGCAACCCTTTTTTCCATACATAGGCCCATATGAAATTAAAATTTGGTACTAACGTTTTTCCGGCCCCAAACATTTTTTATTGCTGAAATCACATGTGAGATTCAGGTCACCTTTGGGGGGGGTCACCCATTGTCACCCTGGACCGATCCCAAAAACAAGCAGGTCACGGCCCCCGTTCTTTGAGGGGAGGTTGCCGCTTGCTCACAGTCGATACCCATCAAAATGAAAAAGGGATACAAACTATATGATATTCTCTAACTATGGGGATCCAAATGCGCCCTATAGAGGGGGCTCGTGGGTGCTGGGGGTCCCTCACTGATGCCATATTATCATCACCTTTCCCCGGGGTGGTATCTGGGCCCTGATGCACTAGAGGAAATGGCTCCCCCCAGCTCCCATGGGGCTCTTACAATACTGGTGTCTGCTTTTGTGGCAGAAGGCTGTTTGGGTCCCCTCAGGCTGCAGGGCCCGATAGTGACGTTCCCCGTCTCAAACCCCCCAATGGTTTACGCCTCGGGCAGTTTTTCCATCACTATAGGTTTCCCCCCCCGGGGGCCGCCAGCAGCGCCCGGACTCCTGCCAGGGGAAAAATGGCCAAAATATAAAAGGGGGCCCTGATTGATACAAAATTAATGGGAAAGGGGGCCCCAAACCCCTTGGCTGAACAGGGCCCTAAAATTACTTAAAGGGCCCCCCCCCGTGGGCGCAAACCCTCACAAAGGGAATTAGTACATACAAGGGCACGAAACCCCCCCCCCCCCTTTGTATTATAATACGATTTAGGGGGTTGTTCTTTCTGGAATTCTCTAGTTAGGACTAGTTTATATAGACGCAGGTAGTGAGTGGCAGCTCTTGGGACCAGAGGTGGCAGCTGTGGGTGTTACCACAACTTCCCATACACCCTGTCAGGGGAAAGCTGGGAAATTGTATCCGGTCCCCCAGCTGGAAAAGAAAAGGGGGGTATAGCCGGCACAGGATGCAGGGGAATTGTGTTTTTGGGCACACTTTTTAAGGGCATTTTGGGTGCTGGCACAAAGGGATGGGAAATTAGAGCTCGCAGCTGCAGGGCGGTTGGGAAAGGGGATGGACAACTGGGAGTTTCTTTGGGGCCCCCAGCTGGAAAAGGCCCAGAAGGGGGTTTTTACAGGCATGCTGGGAGTTTTTTGGGCCCCCGTCCCCTGGGGGGGGGCTGGCACGAGCAAAAACGGGGGAAATAGCCCGGCAACAACGAAGAGCTGGGCCCCGGGCATGTGGGGTTGTAGTCCCTTTACAGCTGGAGGGCTTTGGGAAGGGCAAAACGGGAGCTGTAGTCCGGTTTCAGTTTTGGGGGCTGTTTAGGGGCATGCTGGGAGCTGTAGTCCTTTCTCAGTTGGAGGGGTGGCACCCGGGCCAAACAAACTTTTGTAGTCCTGTCTTTAAATTGGGGGGGGTTAGTTTTTGCACGGGGGTTCTGGGGGTTTTTGTCCTGCTCGTTGGAGGGCTGGCACGGGCATGCTGGGGGTTGTAGTCCTGTCCCCAGTTGGAGGGCTGGAAAGGGGATGCCCGGGGTTTTTTAAATCCTGACTCAGTTGGAGGGCTTGGCCCCGGGCATCTGGGAGCTGTAAGTCCTTTTCAGGTGGAGGGGGGGGCACGGGCCCCTGCTGGGACGAGTCCTTCCAGGGGGAGGGCTGGCACGGGCATGCTGGGAGCTGTAGTCCTGTCTCAGTTGGAGGGCTGGCACGGGCATGCTGGGGGGTTTTTAGTCCCGTCACGGGAAAGTGGGAAACGGGGATTTTCCCGCCCCAGCTGGAAGCTAGGGCATATGGGGGTTTTGTAGTCCTTCTCAGTTGGAGGGCAAATTAGGGCAAGCTGGGAAGCTGTAGTCCCCTTTCCCCCAATTTTTGGAAAGGGGGGGCCCCGGGGGATGCTTTGGGGGTTGTAGTCCTTCCCCAGTTGGAAAAGGGGTGGGGACGGGCATGTTGGGAGTTGTAGACCTGTCACAGCTGGGGGGGGAAGCAAAGAATACGGGGGGCTGTATCCCCGGTCCCCAGTTTGGGGGGCAAGGGGCGGGAACCCGGGGGGGTGGGGTTGGGGGCTGTAGTCCCCCGCTCAGTTGGAGGGCAGTTAGGGGCATGCTGGGAGCTGTAGTCCTGTTTTCATTTTGGGGGGCTTTTCACGGGCAAAAGCTGGGGGCTGTAGCCGTCTCAGTTTTGGGGCTTTCACGGGCAAGCTGGGGAGCCCGTTCCCTTCTTTATTGGAGGGCAGGGCATGCTGGGAGCTGTAGTCCTGTCTCAGTTGGAGGGCTGGCACGGGCATGCTGGGAGCTGTAGTCCTGTCTCAGTTGGAGGGCTGGCACCCCCATTCCCCGGGGGCTGTAGTCCCGGGCTCAGTTGGAGGGGTGGCACGGGCAAAGCGGGAGCTGGATTTCCCGTCTCATTGGAGGGCAGGGGGCCCTGCTGGGAGCCCGTAGTCCCCGTCTCATTGGAGGGCGGAAAAGGGGCATGCCCGGGGGCTTTAGTCCCCGTTTTCAGTTGGGGGGCATTAGGGCATGCGGGAGTTTTTTGTCCTGTTTTCCCCAGTTGGGGGGGGCTGGAGGGGGAAGCTGGGGGGGGCTGTAAAATCCCTTTCTTCATTGGGGGTTTTGGCCTGTTTAAGGGCCCTTGGGAAGGGGGGGCTGTAGTCCCCCGTCCTCCGGGGTTTGGGGGGTCTTTTGGGGTATCTGGGACTGTAGTCCTGTCCAGTTTGGAGGGCTGGCACCCGGGGAAGGGGGGGGCTGTAAATCCCGCTCAGTTTGGGAGGCTGGCACGGGCAAGCTTGGGGCTGTAGTCCTTTTCAAATTTTTAGGGGTTTTTAGGGGGTGCTGGGAACCCGTAGTCCGTTTTCGAGTTGGGAGGGCCCGGCAGGGGAACGGGAGCTGTAGTCCTGTCTCAGGGTTTGGGGGGCGGAGGGCATGCTGGGAACCTGTATTTCCCGTCTCAGGGTTGGGGGGGGCAAAGGGCCCTGCTGGGGAATTGTAGTCCTGTCTCAGTTGGAGGGCTGTTAGGGGGGATGCTTGGGGGTCTTTTAGTCCTTCTCAGTTGGGGGGGCTGGCACGGGCAAACTGGGGAGCTGTAACCTGTTTTTCAGTTTTGGGGGCAGTTAGGGGGCAGCTGGGGGGGGTGTAGTCCTGCCCCAAATTGGAGGCGGAGGGGGATGCGGGAGCTGTAGTCCTTTCCTTTAGTTTGGGGGGCTGGGGAAAGGGCCCTGGCGGGGGCTGTAGTCCTGTCCCCCAGTTGGAGGGGTGGGCCCCGGGCATTCTGGGGAAACTGTAGTCCGGGCTCAGTTGGAAGGGGTGTTAGGGCCGCTGGGAGCTGTAGTCCTGTCCCCAGTTGGGGGGGCTGGCACGGGGATGCTGGGACTTTAAATCCCCGTCCCCAGTTGGGGGCTGGGAGGGGATGCTTTAAACTTTTATCCTGGGCTCAGTTGGGGGCTGGCCCCGGGCATGCGGGAGCTTTTAGTCCCCGCTCAGTTGGAGGGCTGGCAAAAAAAAGGGAAACGGGAGCTGTAGTCCTTTTCAGGTTTGGGGGGCGGCACGGGCCCTCTGGGAGCTGAAGGGGCCTGTCTCATTTGGAGGGGGCAGGTTGGGCATGCCCTTTTGGGGGCTGGAGGGTTCCCTGTTCCCCAGTTGGAGGGCTGGCACGGGGATGCTGGGACGTAAATCCTGTCTCAGTTGGAGGGGTGGGGAAAGGGAAGGTGGGGGGCTGTAGTCCGTCTCATTTGGGGGGAGGGCACGGGGATGTTTGGGGGGCCCGTAGTCCTGGGCTCAGTTGGAGGGTGGCACGGCATGCTGGGGGCTTTTAGTCCCCGTCTCAGTTTTGGGGGCTGGCACGGCAAGCTTTTTGGGGTTTTAGTCCGTCTCAGTTGGAGGGCTGGCACCGGGGGCTGGTGTTGGGGGGGAGGGTTCCCTTGTCCCAGTTTGGGGGGGCGGGACGGGGATGCTGGGAGGTTTTTTTGTCCTGTCTCAGTTGGAGGGCTGGAAGGGGAATTTCTGGAGCGTAGTCCCGTTCAGTTTTGGGGGTTTCACGGGGATGTTGTGGGGTTGTAGTCCTGTCCAGTTTGGGGGGCTTTAGGGGCATGCTGGGACTGTTTGTCCGTCCCCAGTTGAGGGCTGGGGACGGGGATGCTGGGAGGTTTTAGTCCTTTTCCCCAGTTGGAGGGCTGGCACGGGCATGCTGGGGGCTGTAGTCCTGTCTCAGTTGCAGGGCTGGCACGGGCATTTCGGAGGGTTTTAGTCCTGCACAGTTGGAGGGCTTGGGGCATTCTGGGGCTGTAATCCTTCCCCCAGTTTTGGGGGGCTTTGGCCAAAGGGGATGCCGGGGGGTGTAGTCCGGCTTCAGTTTTGGGGGGGCTGGCAAAGGGGCATGGGTGGGGGTTTTAAAACCGTCCAGTTTGGGGGGCTTAGGGGCATGGGTGGGGGCTTTAGGCCCCTTTTCTTTTTGAGGGCTGGCACGGGCAAAAGGGGTGGGACTGTAATCCGTCTCAAATTTGGAGGGCAGTTAGTGGGGGATGCTGGGGGGTTTTTTAGTCCTGTCTCAGTTGGAGGGGGGTTCACGGGCCCCTGGGGTGGGGGCCCCGAAATCCCCGTCTTTAAATTTGGAAGGGGTGGCACGGGCATTTCTGGGAGCGTTTGTCCCCGTCCCCAGTTGGGGGGCTTGGCACCGGAAAGCTGGGACTGTAGTTTCCCTTTTTTCCCGTTGGAGGGCTGGCACGGGCATGCTGGGAGCTGTAGTCCTGTCTCAGTTGGAGGGCTGGGAAAGGGGCCCTGCTGGGAGCCGTAGTTTTTTTTCTCCGTTTTGGGGGGCTGGCACGGGCCAAAAAAGGGGAAACGTTTTAATTTCCGTCCCCCCAGTTGGGGGGCTGGCACGGGCAAGCTGGGAAATTTTTGTTTTCCGGCCCCCGTTGGGGGGGCAGGGGGATGGGCCGTTTTAGGAAAAGGGAGGGGGGGCTGAGCCCCGTTTTAGGTGGCCGGGAAGGGGGGAGGGTTTTCCGTCCCGTTTTACCCGGGGGGTCGGGGTTGCCGCCGTTGTGGGAACCGGGCCTTTTCCCCGGCCCCTTTTGGGGGTTTAAACCGGGGGGGGTTTTCCGTAAGGGGGGGTTGGGGGGTGGTGGGGGGGCCCCTTGGGGCCGTCCGGGGGGGGGGCCGGGGGTGGGGAAAAAAATTCCAACCCGTATTTAGGTTGGGAGCGGGCCCAACCCCGGTTGGGGGGGGTGGAAGGGTTTCGGGGCCGGGGGCCTGCCGTTTGGGGGGGGGCCACGGGAACTGGGGGCCCCCCAATCCCCTGCCCTCTTTGGGGTCCCTGGCCTTCTTGGTCCCCTTTCCCTTGGGGCTCCTCTCCCGGGGGGGTCCCCCTTTCTCCCCCCCCCTTGGGGCGTTGGGCTCCCCCGGGCCCCCGTTTTCCCCCCTAGTTGGGTTCTGGGCCCCCTTGGGCCCCTTTTTCCCGCCCCCTGGGCCCCTTTGGGGCCCGGGTTTTTGGGGGCCCCTTTTCCCCTTCATTTCCCCCCTGGGGCTTTTCCCCGCCCTTGGGGGTTCCCCTGGGGGGGTTTCCCCCGCCCTTGGGGCTTCCCCGGGGCCCCCCTGGGGGAAAAGGCCCGCTCCCTGGTTTCTGGGCCCCTCCCCGGGCCCCCTTTCCCCCGGCCCTTGGGGGGTTAGGGGTCTGGGCCCCCGTAGCCCGTCCCGTTGGGGGCCCCCCTGTGTCCCCTCGGTTGGGCCCCTTGGGGGTCTGGGGCTTTCCCCCGCCCTTGTGGGGGGCCCGGGCCCCCCCTTTGTGCCCTCTTTTTGGGGGGCCCCCCGGGCCCTCTGGGAGCTGCCCCCTGCCCGGTTCCCTTGGGGCCTCTGGGGGTGGTTTCCCACAAATTTGGGGGGTTGGGGGCCCCCCCCCCTTGCCTTCCCCCTTGGGGGCCCTTGGGGGCTCCCCCGTCCTGCCCGTTGGGGGTTCCCCCGGGTCTGGGGCTTTCCCCGCCTTGGGGGCCGTTGGGCCCCCCTGGGGGGGGGGTCCCTCTTGGGGCTCCCTGGGGGGGGTGCCCGCTCCCTTTAGGGGGGTTGGGGCTTTTCCCCCCTTTCCCCCGCCCGGTTCCCCCGGGAAACGGGCCCCCCTCTTCCCCGGTTCCCCGCCCCTTGGGTGCCCCCCCCCTTGGGGGCCCCCGGGGGGCTTTCCCCCCCCCATTGGGGCTCCCCTGCCCTCTGCCCCCCTGCCCTCTGCCCGCTCCCCTGCCCTCTGCCCGCTCCCCTGCCCTCTGCCCGCTCCCCTGCCCTCTGCCCCCCTGCCCTCTGCCCGCTCCCCTGCCCGCTCCCCTGCCCTCTGCCCGCTGCCCGCTCCCCTGCCCTCTGCCCGCTCCCCTGCCCTCTGCCCGCTCCCCTGCCCTCTGCCCGCTCCCCTGCCCTCTGCCCGCTCCCCTGCCCTCTGCCCGCTCCCCTGCCCTCTGCCCTCTGCTCCTCTGCCCGCTCCCCTGCCCTCTGCCCCCCTGCCCTCTGCCCGCTCCCCTGCCCGCTCCCCTGCCCTCTGCCCCCCTGCCCTCTGCCCCCCTGCCCTCTGCCCGCTCCCCTGCCCCCCTGCCCTCTGCCCACCACTCTGCCCGCTCCCCTGCCCACCACTCTGCCCGCTCCTCTGCCCACCACTCTGCCCGCTCCTCTGCCCACCACTCTGCCCGCTCCCCTGCCCACCACTCTGCCCACCACTCTGCCCGCTCCCCTGCCCGCTCCCCTGCCCGCTCCCCTGCCCCCCTGCCCTCTGCCCCCCTGCCCTCTGCCCACCACTCGGCCCGCTCCCCTGCCCGCCACTCTGCCCACCACTCTGCCCACCACTCTGCCTGCCACTCTGCCCGCTCCTCTGCCCGCTCCCCTGCCCGCTCCCCTGCCCACCACACTGCCCGCTCCCCTGCCCACCACTCTGCCCGCTCCCCTGCCCACCACTCTGCCCGCTCCCCGGCCCCCCACTCTGCCCGCTCCCCTGCCCGCTCCCCTGCCCACCACTCTGCCCGCTCCCCTGCCCGCCACTCTGCCCGCTCACCTGCCCGCTCACCTGCCCGCTCACCTGCCCACCACTCTACCCGCTCACCTGCCCTCACCTCTGCCCGCTCCCCTGCCCGCTCCTCTGCCCGCTCCCCTGCCCGCTCCTCTGCCCGCTCCCCTGCCCGCCACTCTGCCCGCTCCCCTGCCCCCCATCGGCCCGCTCCCCTGCCCACCACTCTGCCCACCACTCTGCCCGCCCCTCTGCCCGCTCCCCTGCCCTCTACTCTGCCCGCTCCCCTGCCCACTACTCTGCCCGCTCCACTACCTGCTCTTCTGCCCGCTCCAGGGCACCGCTGGAATTGTAGTAACTCGCCGGTGACGTTTTGTTGCGCCATTTGGCAGCTTATGACTTGGGGAAGATTTGTGTAAATTTCTTTGGCGACTGCGGCTGTATCCCGGCGACTGCGCTGTGTGCGACGGCGGCGGCTGTATCCCGGCGACTGCGGCTGTATCCCGGCGACTGCGCTGGGTGCGACGGCGGCTGTATCGCGTTGACTATTTTGTGGCGGTGTCATTGAGTGACTGGTGTGTTGGTCCCGGTGATTGTAGTGTGGCTGTGCCTGGTGACTGTGGTGGGGCTGTTGGGTGGTTACACCTGGTGACTGTGGTGCGGCTGTTGGGTGGTTACACCTGGTGACTGTGGTGTGGCTGTTCGGTGGTTACACCTGGTGACTGTGGTGGGGCTGTTCGGTGGTTACACCTGGTGACTGTGGTGCGGCTGTTGGGTGGTTACACCTGGTGACTGTGGTGCGGCTGTTGGGTGGTTACACCTGGTGACTGTGGTGCGGCTGTTTGGTGGTTACACCTGGTGACTGTGGTGCGGCTGTTTGGTGGTTACACCTGGTGACTGTGGTGCGGCTGTTGGGTGGTTACACCTGGTGACTGTGGTGCGGCTGTTGGGTGGTTACACCTGGTGACTGTGGTGCGGCTGTTCGGTGGTTACACCTGGTGACTGTGGTGCGGCTGTTCGGTGGTTACACCTGGTGACTGTGGTGCGGCTGTTCGGTGATTACACCTGATGACTGTGGTGTGGCTGTTCGGCGGTTACACGTGGTGCGGCTGTTGGGTGGTTACACCTGATGACTGTGGTGCGGCTGTTCGGTGGTTACACCTGGTGTCTGTGGTGCGGCTGTTTGGTGGTTACACCTGGTGACTGTGGTGCGGCTCTTTGGTGGTTACACCTGATGACTGAGGGTGCGGCTGTTGGGTGGTTACACCTGGTGACTGTGGTGCGGCTGTTGGGTGGTTACACCTGGTGACTGTGGTGGGCTGTTGGTGGTTACACCTGGTGACTGTGGTGGGGCTGTTGGGTGGTTACAACTGGTGACTGTGGTGCGGCTGTTGGGGGGTTACACCTGGTGACTGTGGTGCGGCGTTGGGTGGTTACACCTGGTTTACCCGTGGTGCGGCTGTTCGGTGGTTACACCTGGTGACTGTGGTGCGGCTGTTGGGTGCTTACACCTGGTGACTGTGGTGGGGCTGTTGGGTGGTTACACCTGGTGACTGTGGTGGGGCTGTTGGGTGGTTACACCTGGTGACTGTGGTGTGGCTGTTTGGTGGTTACACCTGGTGACTGTGGTGGGGCGGTTGGGTGGTTACACCTGGTGACGGTGGTGGGGCGGTTGGGTGGTTACACCTGGTGACTGGGGTGGGGCTGGTGGGTGGTTACACCTGGTGACTGTGGTGGGGCGTTTGGGTGTTACACCTGGTGACTGTGGTGCGGCTGTTCGGTGGTTACACCTGGTGACTGTGGTGCGGCTGTTTGGTGGTTACACCTGGTGACTGTGGTGCGGCTGTTCGGTGGTCATGGCTGCAAGGGATGGTCGTGCTGTGGCGGCTTCATTGGGGTGACTGTGACCGCTGTGCTGTGGTGACTGGGGTGTGTTAGTCCCCGGGGTCTTCATGGCGCAGGAGCCGGAGGTCGCCCACCATGGCTCGTTCTTCAGTTTCCTGTACACGCGGCGGCGCCTCCTTCATCTCTGTCCACTCGGCGTAGCTGTGACCGCCGCACTGCGCCAAATTTCCCGCCAACCGCCCCTCGTCTCGTGAGATTCGGCACCTATGTTATCGCCAGTTGGCGGCGCGTCCCTTTAAGGCTTCGGTGATGTGACCTATGTGGGGGCTGCCTGTGACCTTGGGAGGGGCGGTGGGCTGAGCCGTCATTGATTCTCATGCCCAGTCCAATGATCTCCTTCCCCTTTGGACCAGCGGTGCCACCGCCGCTCCCTCTCCGTACACAGCTCATTATGGGGGTGACGCCCTCTTTCAACTTTTACTTTTTTATATCAGAACATGTTAAAGGGGAACTCCAATGGCTCCTATTATAAAGCTTCATGGCATCGTGTAGAGAGCACGTCTGCCCGCTCCGATTCTGCCGGGGTTCTGTTTTGGCCGTGGATTCGCCCCATTCCCTGTGGCTGATTATGAACCAGGATATTACAGGAGGTGGGTTCCTGGCGGATGTGGGCGCGGATTCCACCTCTAAATCGCCATGAAATTCCTCTGTGTGAACAAGGCCTTAGGCTGCTTTCCCACCGCGTCTAGGAATGTCCCTCAGAGCTGGACATAGGAGGCGTATACTGCCCCCCACCCTAATAGGTAGCAGTGTACACCATGCGGTATAGGTGCAGTCTGCTCCGCTTTTCCATACAGCACTGCAGCGGGGCACATAGGGGCACGTGGGTACGTATACGTTGGTATAGCTGTTTCTTCTCTACAAGCATGGCGCAGTCACTAGCCAAAATAGCCGCTGTCTTCAGCCTCTGTAGACGGGGAGGTTCCCGTTCACTGACAGCAAGCAGAGCCCTTCACTGGGGGAGGAATTGCAACAGACAGTGTTTCACAACGGGGCCGAACGGTTCCCGAAATGCTGGTTCTTCTACAGGAATCCGGTGACTCTCAGTGTTTGCTGTAAGTGTGTAGCTTCGATGGTATACCGCCAGCTCTCACTATATCTATACTGATCGTATACAGGAGCCTGTATATAAGTATACAGTATATACCGCCACCTCTGTGAGGGGCCTGCTCTCATTACTTCTATACTGATCATATACAGGAGCCTGCATAGAAGTATACAGTATATACCGCCACCTCTGTGAGGGGCCTGCTCTCATTACTTCTATACTGATTGTATACAGGAGCCTGTATAGAAGTATACAGTATATACCGCCACCTCTGTGAGGGGCCGCTCTCATTACTTCTATACTGATTGTATACAGGAGCCTGCATAGAAGTATACAGTTATATACCCGCACCTCTGTGAGGGGCCTGCTCTCATTACTTCTATACTGATCATATACAGGAGCCTGCATGAAGTAGTATAGTATATACCGCCACCTCTGTGAGGGGCCCACTCTCATTACTTCTATACTGATCATATACAGGAGCCTGCATAGAAGTATACAGTATATACCGCCACCTCTGTGAGGGGCCGCTCTCATTACTTCTATACTGATCGTATACATAGTATAAATTACAGCCAGCCACCTGTGAGGGCCCGCTCTCATTACTTCTATACTGATCGTATACAGGAGCCTGTATAGAAGAATACGGTATATACCGCCACCTCTGTGAGGGGCCGCTCTCATTAGTTCTATCCTGATTGTATACAGGAGCCTGCATATAAGTATACGTATATACCGCCACCTCTGTGATGGTCCAGCTCTCATTACATCTGTACTGATCGTATACAGGAGCCTGCATAGAAATATACAGTATATACCGCCACCTTCTGTGATGGGCCCACTCTCATTACATCTATACTGATCAATACAGGAGCCTGATATAAAGTATACGGTATTATACCGCCACCTCTGTGAGGGGCCTGCTCTCAATTACTTCTATAACTGATGTAATACAGTATATACCGCCACCTCTGTGAGGCCCGCTCTCATTACTTCTATACTGATCGTATACAGGAGCCTGCATATAAAGTATAACAGTATATACCGCAACCTGTGTGAGGGCCCCGCTATCATTACTTCTATACTAAATCGTATACAGGAGCCTGCATATAAGTATATAGTATATACCGCCACCTCTGTGAGGGGCCCGCTCTCATTACATCTGTACTGATCATATACAGGAGCCTGCATATAAGTATATAGTATATACCGCCACCTCTGTGAGGGGACCGCTCACATTAAATCTGTACTGATCATATACAGGAGCCTGTATATAAGTATACGGTATATACCGCCACCTCTGTGAGGTGCCTGCTCTCATTACTTCTATACTGATAGTATACAGGAGCCTGCATATAAGTATATAGTATATACCGCCACCTCTGTGAGGGGCCTGCTCTCAGTACTTCTATACTGATTGTGTACAGGAGCCTGTATAGAAGTATACAGTATATACCGCCACCTCTGTGAGGGGCCGCTCTCATTACTTCTATACTGATTGTATACAGGAGCCTGCATAGAAGTATACAGTATATACCGCCACCTCTGTGAGGGGCCGGCCACATTACATAAATTCAGATCATATAAAGGAGCCTGCAAAGAAGTATATAGTATATACCGCCACCACAGTGAGGGGACCGCTCTCATTACTTCTATACTGATCATATACAGGAGCCTGCATAGAAGTATACAGTATATACCGCCACCTCTGTGAGGGGCCTGCTCTCATTACTTCTATACTGATCGTATACAGTATATACCGCCACCTCTGTGAGGGGCCCGCTCTCATTACTTCTATACTGATCGTATACAGGAGCCTGCATAGAAGTATACAGTATATACCGCCACCTCTGTGAGGGCCCCGCTCTCATTACTTCTATACTAATTGTATACAGGAGCCTGCATATAAGTATACGGTATATACCGCCACCTCTGTGATGGTCCAGCTCTCATTACATCTGTACTGATCGTATACAGGAGCCTGCATAGAAATATACAGTATATACCGCCACCTCTGTGATGGTCCAGCTCTCATTACATCTGTACTGATCGTATACAGGAGCCTGTATATAAGTATACGGTATATACCGCCACCTCTGTGAGGTGCCTGCTCTCATTACTTCTATACTGATAGTATACAGTATATACCGCCACCTCAGTGAGGGGCCCGCTCTCATTACTTCTATACTGATCGTATACAGGAGCCTGTATATAAGTATACGGTATATACCGCCACCTCAGTGAGGGGCCCGCTCTCAGTACTTCTCTACTGATCGTATACAGGAGCCTGCATAGAAGTATACAGTATATACCGCCACCTCAGTGAGGGGCCCGCTCTCATTACTTCTATACTGATCGTATACAGGAGCCTGCATAGAAGTATACAGTATATACCGCCACCTCTGTGAGGGGCCTCCTCATACATTGTACTGACGTATACAGGCCTGTTATAAGTAATCGTATATACCGCACTCGTGAGGGCCTGCTTCATTACTTCATACTGTAGATACGTATATACCGCCACCTCAGTGAGGGGCCCTCATACTTTTCTGCGTATACAGAGCCTGCAAAATAAAT
>JAODAL010020998.1:0-68089 GCA_025379985.1 Phyllomedusa bahiana | reverse complement strand
TAAAAAATCATTTTTATACACGTTTTTTGGGTTTTTTGTCCCTTGTCTCTTTGTTCTAATTTTGATTTTGTGGGGTATTGGAACTAAATTCCAGTGTGCGTCCAACAGTCCCATATAATTTTAATGCTATTGCTCACAGCACATTGAATAACAAGGGTTAATTAACCCGTTCCTGTGTATTTATTTAAAAACAGCGTTTTTACAAACCCAAAAATACCACTTAATTTTTTGTTGCTCTTTTTTTTGTGCAATTTAACCAGGGGTTAAATAAGCGTTGTTCTGGTTGTGTTCCAAAAAAGAAATTTTTTTTTACCGAAAAAAAAGACATTTTGGGGGTGTGGGCATAATTCACAACCGAAGGTTAATTACAAGTTTTTCTTTTGCTGTAACCCCGTAAAATACACGCCTTTTTTAAAGACGCTACAAAGCTGTAATTTTTGGTTGCTCTTTTCTTTTGCGCAATTTACATCCAGGGTTAAAATTAGCTTTGTTCTGCTGTTGTGGTCCTAAAAAAAGTTTTTTTCACCGCCAAAAAAGAAATTTTGCTTGTAGGTAATTCAAAACCCCAAATTTAAATTACAATTTTTTCTGTTGTTCTGTCCATAAAATCACGCCATTTAAACGTACAAAGTGGTAACTTTTGGTTGTTATTTTTTTTGCGCAATTTTTCATCCAGGGTTTTAATTAACGTTGTTCTCTGTTTTTGGGTCACTAAAAAAAAACGTCTTTTTCACCGCCAAAAAGCAGACTTCCCTGTAGCATTAAATTCATAACCAAAGGGTTTAATAACCCTGTTTGTGCTTTTATATTCAGTAAAATACACAGTGTTTTTAAATGGGGACATACAATAAATTTTTCCTGGGCCCTTTGTGGGGAGCGCAATTTATATCCAAGGGTTTTTCCGAAGCTTGTTCTGATTCTTTGGGACAAATACGGGGGGTGTATTTTCATAAACAGATAATTCATCAAACAGTGTCTGTAATTTTAAACAAACAGTATGTAAAACAGAGGAGGTGGAGGCTCTTTACCTGCGAGTGGCAGGGCACTGGGGGGCAGGCCCAGGTCGAGCACAGCAAGGGGACGTAGCGCAGGGGGGCAAATCGGTGACGCCCCCACGCGCGGGCTGTAGCGGGCCCGCGGTTGACCAGCAACCCCGGGGACTTGATGGTTGACTAGGTATCCACTTCCTCCCCGATGACATCTGCAACTCCCGCAATATCGGGGGGATCGCAGAACAATCTTTAGTTGGCTGGCCCGGGGGGCGGGTCAGCGGCCCCACCCGTCCTCAACCCCCTCTGCCCATCCCGGTTCCCCCAGCCAGGTCTACTATGGGCCCGGGCTCAGCGCCCCTATATAGGAGGTTGAACAATTTGAGGAGGGCAGTCAGCAGCTACTTGGCAGCGAAGAAATGGGGCCAATATCCCTGCTTCTTGCAGTAGGCGGCAAAGTATAGATGTGGAGAGTGGCATGGGAGGTCATGTTGTGAGGGGTCAGCCTCGGCATACCAAGACCGGTGATGAGGACAGCAGTGACGATGAAACACAAATAGATGATGATGTAGCCGGGTGAAGCAAAGGCTTCATCATCGTCAGGAGAAGAGGGCGTCAGCTTGCGCGTCAGGCAGCGGTGCAGCCAGCAAGTGGGTTGTGTGGCCGTGAGTCAGCAGGGTAGCAGCAGTGTGAGGTCGGGAGCCAAGCGGCCACGGGGTAGAAAACCCGCTTCGCAGGTCCAAGAAAGTAGCGGCACAGGAGCTCAGCGAGGCAGCGGTGGCAGTAGTCACTCAGTGCGGAGCGTTGGCAGCAAAATCAGAACTGCCTCCCCCAACACACTCTGATATGCGATGTTTCCACCCGTTGGAATTCCAGCCTGCACATGTTGGGCCGACTGTATGAACAGAGAAAGGCCATTAACGATTTCTTGATGATCCAGGCGGACAGGAGTACTCCCCTGTGTAACTTTGATGTCAGCCAGTGGCAGCTCATGCGTGACACCTGCCGTTTGTTGAGGCCATTCGAGGAGGCCACATTATTTGTCAGTCGCCAGGACTACGGGATGAATAACGTCATTCCACTGCTTCATGTCCTGGAACAGATGCTGAAAAATCTGTTTGGGCAGGGGACTGGAAATGTGGCGACCACATCTCGCGGCCACATGAGTCCGGTGGGGACTGAAATGGAGGAGGAGGAGGACATTGGAGCAGAAGCATTGTCTGGTGAAATGAGTGGATTTTCTACCCAGGTGACAAGAGAGGAGGAGCAGGAAACAGCTGGAGGAGGTAGATGGAGATGAGGAAGACGAGGCAGATAACCCGCAAGCACCGTGGCAGTATACAGTGGAGATGGAGGCAGGGAGCCCCTCGGAGTCACTTGTGCAGATGGCCCGCATCATGCTGATTTGCCTGGCTAGTGATAGCCATATAGTCAGAATCCGGCAGAGGGATGACTTTTGGCTCTCCACCCTATTGGACCCTCGCTACCGGTCCAAAATGGGAGCCTTTTTCCCAGCTGCTGAGAGGGAGGACAAACTCAAATACTCATGGAAATCCTCCGTAGTCAGTTGGCCACTGCCTATATGCGGCATCGTCCGTCCTCTGACAGGTCTGACCAGGGGGTTCCTCAGCGCTCACGTACTACTTTCGCGGCTGCTGGGGGAAGGTGGCGGGGTAGGAGTAGTACCAGCTCCATCAGCAGCAACCTAAGTCTGGAGTCACTGATGAGCAGCTTCCTTCACCCGCCTAGTGAGGAAGGCAGTCGCCAGCAGCAGCAGCAGGACCTGAAGCAAACCCTGAACCAACAGGTGGTGGCCTACTAGGACAGCACTCTGCCACCCCAGTTAGAAGATCCGCTGGACTACTGGGCAGCCAAACTGAATGTGTGGCCGCAACTTGCCGAGTTTGCAGTGGAGAAGCTGTCCTGCCCGGCCAGAAGTGTGGCATCAGAGCGGGTGTTCAGTGCGACGGGGGCCATCGTTACCCCAAGGAGAATCCGCTTGTCCACGGGAAATGTGGAACGACTGACCTTTGTCAAGATGAATCAGGCGTGGATCGGCCAGGATTTCCACACACCAATACCTTAGGCGTCAGACTACATCAGCCATGACGCCTCACCCAAACTGTGAGAAATGAGTCTGGGTTCAAACTACCTGCCTCAGCCACTATTCTGATGCCGCCACCCGCCTGATGCCACACATCTGCTGACAGTTTCTCCATCTGCCACCAACCATCTTTCCCAGGGACGGGTATTGCCACCCACCTCCACACTGTGTCATTGTGCCACCCTTTGATCTCATGCTGCTGCTGCTGTGGCTGCTGCCGTGCCCTCCACACTGAGTCATTGTGCCACTCTGTGGCCTACTCCTCTTTTTGCCCACCTCCAGAATGTCATTGTGCCACTGCCTGACCTCATGCTGCTGCTGGGGGTGCGGCCGTGACCTCCACACTCTGTCATTGTGTCACTGTCTGACCTCATGCTGCTGCTGTGGGCTGCTGCGTGCCTCCACACTGTGTCATTGGCCACTGTCTGCCCTCATGCTGATGCTGCCACACCTTCCACTCTCTGTCATTGTGCCACTTTTGTGGCCTACTCTGTTTGCCACCTCCAGAATGTCATTGTGCCACTGTCTGACCTCATGCTGCTGCTGTGGCAGCTCCCGTGACTTACACACTCTGTCATTGTGTCACTGTCTGACCTCATGCTGCTGCTGTGGCTGCTGCCGTGTCCTCCACACTGTGTCATTGTGCCACTGTCTGACCTAATGCTGCTGCTACCATCACCTCCACTCTCTGTCATTGTGCCACTCTGTGGCCTACTCCTGTTTTTGCCACCTCAAGAATGTCTTTGTTGCACTTTCTGACCTCATGCTGCTGCTGTGGCTGCTGCCATGCCCTACACACTGCTTCATTGTGCCACTCTATGGCCTACTCCTCTTTTTGCCACCTCCAGAATGTTATTGTGCCACTCTCTGACCTCATGCTGCTGTGGCTGCTGCCGTCACCTCCATACTCTGTCACTGATGTTCCCAATTGAGCTCCTGCCTACCTATATGATGCCCTGCCTGGCTATACACTGCCCCTGCCTGCCTATATGATGCCCTGACTGGCTATATACTGCCCCTGCCTGCCTATATGATGCCCTGCCTGCCTATGTACTACCCCTGCCTACCTATATGATGCCCTTCCTGGCTTAACGGCCTGTTGCTGGCTATATACTGCCCTGCCTACCTATATGATGCCCTGCCTGGCTATATACTGCCCCCTCCCTGGCTATATGCTGCCCCTGCCTACCTATATACTGCCCCTGCCTGGCTATATACTGCCCCTGCCTGGCTATATCATGTCCTGCCTGGCTATATACTGCCCCTGCCTACCTATATACTGCCCCTGCCTGGCTATATGCTGCCCCTGCCTTGCTACATACTGGCCCTGCCTGGCTATATACTCCCCCTGCCTGCCTATATGATGTCCTGCCTGGCTATATACTGCCCCTGCCTACCTATATACTGCCCCTGCCTGGCTATATGCTGCCCCTGCCTACCTATATGATGCCCTGCCTGGCTATATACTGCCCCTGCCTGGCTATATACTGCCCCTGCCTACCTATATACTGCCCATGCCTGCCTATATGATGTCCTGCCTGGCTGTATACTGCCCCTGCCTACCTATATGATGCTCTGCCTGCCTATATGATGCCCTTCCTGGCTATATACTGCCGCTGCCTGGCTATATACTACCCCTGCCTGGTATATATCCCCTCCCCGGGCTATTATGGCCCTGCCTGGCTATATACTGCCCCTGTCTACCTATATGATGCCCTGCCAGGCTATATACTGCCACTGCCTGGCTATATACTGCTCCTGCCTACCTATATGATGGCCTGCCTGGATCTATACTGCCCCTGCCTACCTATATACTGGCCCTGGCTGCTAATTACTGCCCCTGGCCCTACATCTCTAATTACTGGCCCTACATCTCTAATTACTGGCCCTACCTGGCTAATTACTGGGGGCAGCCCCAGCTACCTGGCTAGTTACTGGGGACAGTCCCAGCTAACCTGGCTAGTTACTGGGGACAGCCCCAGCTAACCTGGCTAGTTACAGGGGTAGGCCCTGTTACCTCCCAAAAATTAATGGAGGAAGGCCCTGTTTACCTACCTAAAGGGGGCCCTATCTAATTACATGACATTTAAATCTGACATTTTTTAATTTCTACTTTTTGGGGGTCTAACATACGCTGTTGGGGAATTGATAGGAAATTGCTGGAAGAGAGAGGAGCCTAAGATGAAATTTGTGGTAAATTTTCTACAGGGACCAGTAGTGACCGGGAGAAAAAGACATTGCATTCTATACCGAACAGAGAAAGAAATGGAAGGGAACGACTCATCAGGGAAGACATCATGGAGGTTTGGGCCAGATGGAGAAGAAAAGGAGAAGAGATCAACTCCCATCAGAGACGATGTCTCCTGTGAGTCCCTGCTGTCAGGGCTAATTTTACTTCTGTGTTGAATCAGTGCTGTATTCATGTGATGGTGACCTGACTACTGGTGATGTGATGGTGGGGTTTTTTAGGTTATGCTGGTGCTTATGTAGGTCAGTGGTGGGCTTGCCCTCTGATTGTAAAGCAATTTGAAACACCTGACTCTGTGATGAGGGGTTTCTCTGCACCACCTATTTCTTTCTTGCTTGTGTTTTAGGGGGCTCTCACACAGAGCGGTTTGGGCATTTTTGATGCGTTTTTTGTGCAGAAATGTACAGCATTAACTGCTCTGCCTTTCTGCACAAAACTGCACCAAAAACACATCAAAAATGCACCAAAAATGCTCCTTTGGTAAAAGCACCTTTATAGTGTAGTTTATTTTTAGAAAGTGTCGAGATGCGAGAACAAGGGAAATTTTTTAAGCAGATATTGAAATTGGGCTGGTGGGGGCTTAGTGTCAGGGCTGATTTTTATTCCCAGTCCGGCCCTTATATGAGCCTATAGTGACTGAGCTTTGCCATGTATACAGACCGTACAATAATATGCAATATTTCATTCATTTGAAAGTTAGGAAACATGACAGAGACAATATGCTGTTTGATCTTTTGTTTTCTTGATAGTAAAAAAGATATATATTTGAATCCATTTCCAGCAAAAAACAGCACACTGAAAACAAATTAGTCACAGAACTACAAACTGCAAAATGCAAAAAAATTCTAAACGATTTATCGTCTCCAAATATAAATCAAAGTACAAGAAAACCTTTACGTGGTGTTTCCACTTTCTAGCTTCTTTTTTCACTTGCTGGATGCGGAGATAGAGTTTATTCAGCTCTACAGATGACTGCAGGGCTTTTACATTTAGGCTATGTTCACATAAGTGAACGTATTTCAGTCCGTAATTACGCGCCACAGTGCGCAAATTATGGGCTGAATACGTCCTAGTAACTACGATAATCCACAGTTCTCAAAGAGAACTATGGATTACGTCTCCTCTCACTGCTCGGCGAATACACCGAGGGGGGGAGATAATTGACATGTAAATTACCAGCGGCGTATACGTAATGCAGGTCTATGGGCCGGCGAGGTGCCGGCCCTCCACTCCCTCCCCCGCTCCCGCCCCGGCCACACGGCGTAATTGCGGGGCGTAATTACGTCCCGCAGTTAAGCCGTGTGAACATGGCCTTATTGTCAGATTTTGTAAAGCTTCGGTGATCTATCAAGCTTTGTTGAAAGAGACTATTGTCAACCCAGCCTCCATGGTGGTTTCTTTTTGGTGATGGTTTTTAGAGTTTGTCCAGAATGACAGAGGTTGCACCTTAGAAGTTGAAACATAAGTAAGGAAGTTAGTGGATGACTTCAATTTTCGATGTAGTACAAAAATCCATTCATTAAAACACAGGACATTGTTTTCTTATTATTTCAGCAGTAACACGGCAACACTCTAATTCATCTGGCACAGAGATTTAATGCTCTTCCTACAGAAAGTCATACATATAATGCTTGTTTTTTGATTTGCATACATGGATTTGTTCAGCAACTCAACCATTAAGGGATATACATATAAGGCAGATTTGCTGCAGGATTAGTGTGACAGAAAATCTGTTCTATTTATCTGAATGGGTTGTTTAGGTAGAAATGGATTTCTACAAGGCCTTTTACGTGAATATGACAACGATAAAACTTTCTGGAGCCAATCTGCTACATGCAATGTAAATTCAGTCTTAGCCCTCTCAGTCACTTCAACCATAGTTTTTTCAAAACAGGAAAAGATCAAGCGTAGTTCACTTTAAGCATGCCAGGTTACATAAAAGATACTAAAACAGTACTTCAAATGTTTTCTAATTTCAAATGGCAGAAGAATTATAGATGGGACAGTTGTGATGAAGTGAGCTTATACTCCTGCATCCCGCATCATATGGCCCTTAATGATATCTCATTTCACTTAAAAAATGTTGTAACTATAGTTATGCCCTACAAATCTTCATTTTGAGTAGAGTTCTTACTCAAGCATAATTACTTTTAATTCGATGACACCTGTTCTTTGCAACTAGTCGTTTATTTAACTGGGTTTGGACCATTTCTAAACTCAGCCAATTAATTATTATATCAGTTGATGTATTAAATGTACTAGCAAAGCCTACATCTGCACTGGGCCGCCCCAAACCCGTACTGGGCCCACCCATATCAGTTACCTTTTCCTTTGTTGTGGTATATACAGAGCTGAAGAACCTATTTAGTAGCTCTGCCTTTTCCTGCTCTTCAGTGACCAGCTCCACATTACTGTTATTTAGGGGTACTACATGCTCTGACTTTGTCTTTATTTGCATTTATATGTTTAAATCATTTTTGGGGGTTTGTTTTGCTGTTGTGGCCACTTAATTTTCATTTTGTATTTTAGCTGATTTGATCACCTTTTTATAGATTTCATTAAACTCCTTGTAATTTTCAAAGGCTAATGCTGACCCCCCTGACTTTTATTTTCTGAATGTCCTTTATATTATTTATTGCCCTTTTAACAGAAAATAGAAGTTGATTTAATTTTAATCACCTATGCTAGTTACCTATAGGAATTCATTTTCCAATATAATTCCCCAAAATATATTTAAAGCCCTCCCATTTACCTTCTACATCAGTATTTTATAATAGTTGTTTCTAGTCTATCTCCTGTAGTGAAGTCTTCAATAAGGGGAAATAGTTTTTGCCCTCCAGGTCTGTGATTGTTTTTCCCAGTTTAGACTAAAACTAATAATATTGTGGTTGCTGTTACCAGAAACCATTTTAAGAAATAGTGAGCGCTCCAGTAAGTTCTGCTTTGCTAGAAGTTACCAAATCCAACAGAACATCACATATAGTGAAATCTTTCACAAACTGGCGCAATAAAATTATTCTGTAGCAGCTTGAGGAACTTTTTCCTCTTTTGCAGTTGAAGCAGGACCATGACCACAGTCAAAATCTGGGTAATTGAAATCGTTTTTGCCTTTATTCTAATATTGTATTCTTCTCAATAAAGCTCTTTTGAATTGTAAAAAAAAAATCTGGGTAATTGAAGTCTTACATTATCCCCACTGTACCCGCCTGTGCTGCCCACTCCATTTGTTTATGCAGCCGACCCTCTATCTCTTTAGTGATGGTGGGAGATCTGAAAATTAGACTAAAAATATATTTTTCTATGTTATCACCCCCTTGTATTTCCCCCTACAAGGTTTCCACATCTTCACTATTTTCACACGCTATTGCCTCTTTCACACCTGCTTTCAAATCACTCCTTACATATAGACACACTTCTCCTCCCTTCCGGTTTTCCATGTCCTTCCTAAATAGAGTAAACCCTGAAGGTTAACAGCCCAATCATGTGTGGAGTCCAGCGATATCTCAGCAACACCAACTACATCAAATTAAATTCTCTTCCAATTTTTCACATTCCATAGCTGGAATGTGATTACATGAAATATTGTGAGCACCTATATCTTCAAAGCTGTAATGTAACACAAAGTGAATTCCATATCCCTGATGCTAGTCACACCCCCCACAGTCCACTTCTCTACCTGCCAATATAGTCTGGCCCCTCTCTAACCTATCTACCTCTGCATTTCTACAGTGTCCTCCTTCCTCATCCATAGTTTAATTACTCCTGCACCCCTTCTAGAATTCTCTACCCCGGGGGCGGAGCCTGACTGGCAAGCTGAGCAGCAGCATCTAAGAGGAGCTCCAGCACTTGCTCCTGTAAATCCTGTGTTGGAGACGGCATAGGGACTACAAGGACTCCGTGGACACAAGCAGAGCTGTTTCTCATACTCCACTGGAGTATTCTGGTCCCTTTCCAGACCTGTGGTGCGATGACTCGCCGCAACAAGGACGCCACAGAAGGTGAGCAGTGGAGCCTGAACAAAAAGCCCAGGGACAGCGTGCTCTGCAAGAACAGCAGGGAAGCAACAGAGGGTACCGCATGGGACACTGGCTAAAATTAGCGCCAATAATGCCCACAACCCTTCCACATCTTCCTTTGGCACAGATCTCCCAGTAAGCAACAGCAGGATGCTGGAAAATAAACAAGCAGTAGCTGTACAGACAAGCAAAGAGCACGGAAGAGATAAGTGCCCAGCAGCATGCATACAGGAGGCTAGACCCTAAAACAATACACAGGTCACTCCTCGATTACAAGCACAGCAAGATAAGAGGAGCCAACGCTGAGAGATGTGCTTCAAGCTGTTCCCATGCCATACTGCTTTATCCACCCTGACTACACAAGTTGGTGGTCTTAAAGAGGATATCAACATCAAGCGGCAAATATATGTCAGAGATATGCCTGACGGGTCAAAGCAGCTGAAACCAGAATCAGGGATTGGAGGATCAATTCACTCCTATTCCGCGGACCGGGAGTCGCATTCTCAGGTGATCAAGGTACACCTCGCCAAGACGGACTATCTTGGAGAATCGCTCCCGCAGAAAACACTGTGCCATCGTTGGGAGTGCCCGAAAAAACAGAGGGCTCCAACCCCATCAGAGTTCTTTTGAGACCTGCTCACTAATATCTTTGTAAAGGACTCCTTTACTTTCACTGTTTGCAGTTGAGAGGGCGCACCAGGGTCCCAATGCTCCCAATACCTCCAAGGGCCCCGCCCTAGATCAGTGCTGGTTAAGCTGCTGCCCTTTAAAGATAGAGACACTATACTGCGGCAAAGCGCGCCTTCAGCAGGACGTTCATGGTTGACGCTGTCCGGATCTCCTGCTATCCTGATTTCTCTACAGAGTTCAAAAAGAAGAGCGCAGTTCCAGTATGTCACGAGGCGGCTCCGGCGCTTCGGGTGCAATACGCCATGCTTATTCCCAGCCAGACACCGAGTGGTGGGCGTTAAACACTACGCATTTCTTTGAAACTCCAAGGACGCTATGCAGTGGATTGACCAGAATGAACCACCATCAAAGCTCAGCTCAGAGATTCCGGGAGAGATAAGTGTTCACCACTGTACACATTTTTTTTCACTTCCCCTCTCTGATTTCCTTGCTTTAATTTTTTCGTCCTGCCTCCAACCCGGTTCTATGTTTCATAAAAAAATACATTTTTAGGAGCAGGTGGTGGGTTGGAGAAGAACTGTTAGTCTTGATCATGCGGTTAACTGTTCCCTTCACTTCCGGTCGTATGGAGGACTTGAGCCCATTTTTAGGGCTGTTTACAATTACTTGCACATTTTTAATTTCTTGTATTTTGTATATTTTAACAATGAGTTGGCTACATTTTAATTTCTGGGGGGAGTTTATCTATCTCCAGAATGCTTATGTCTTACTTTGTGAGCAGGATGGACGCCTCCATCCATCATCTGACAGTTTAATGTTTACTTGGTGTCACTTAATGGCACAGGATGTTCTATGGCAGGATAAGATAACACTGCACTCTTGGAGGAATGTCAGGGACTGAGTGACCCAAACAAAGAATATGCGATGTTTAATTTTCTTTCCCAATATCAGCCAGCTAAAATTGTTATATTCAAGAGACACATATGGTGTCCGAAACAGTAAAGTTGGCTTCAAGGGGCATGGGTGGTTGGGCGAGTGTCATTGTTTACACATAATAAATTCAAGTCGTCAGTATCATCACCCCTAAATCCATTCCTTTTGAATGTCTGGCTATGATAGAGATGGGGAATGGGAGCTAAATCTGTGTATACTGTAAAATATATACTTGCATCATTGTTTTGGTAAACATTTATAACCTCCACCTATAATTGCAGTACCTTAAAGCAGTGCTTAACTTTGTGGCAATGGTTTATCCAGATGACCCCAGTTCTTAATATGGGGGACTTTAATACTGTGGTGGACCCACATTGGATAAATTATCAGCAAATAATGTACTACTACCCTCAGCAATGACTCCGTTATGACACATGAATGAGAGTTTGGAACTTGTAGACATCTGGCGTAGCTAAACACCCAAATGAGTTTCACTATCTGTTAATCTAGTACTTATAACACATAGTCAAAATAGATATGTCTTGGTTATCAGCGGCTCAGTCAAATGGTTACTAAAACTTAGTAATCTTACAAAGCCCATTTCCAGATCATTCACCAAATGCTGATACAGATTAACATTCCTGATGATAATCCAAAGGAAATATGAGGCGTGAGATTTAATGCTCCTCTTGCTGCCCTAATGATACATTAAATGGCGTCATATTTGAGAATTCTTATCAGATAGAATATGGAACTCAGCTCCGATCAGTACCGTGTGGGACACTATGACGGCGTACCTTCGAGGGGGGTTGACACGGGAAATTAGCACCTTGACTATTAAAAGGGCAACAAAAAAAAACTATCCGAGTCAAGTCAATGCAGCTGAGAATCGATACATTTTGCTTCGCACTTCACAAGCCGGGAGAACTGCTAAGCGCAGGATACGCTGCGAGCACAATTTCTATAAGAAATCTGCTGAAAATAAACGATTTTTAAAAAGCAAACTTATTTTATTGGTGAAGGTGAGCAGAGGGCCGTTACTTAGCCACTATCAAAAATTCCCAGAGGGGCCTCCCGTTTTAATACAGCTCTGTCAACACGCCTCAGGCGCCTTAACTGACAGAACCCTTGGATGTTATTGGAATATTGGGGATTTTTATGAAACATTTATACACATCAAGACTTGAGGTTTCCCCTTCCACAGATCACAATAAAATGGGAATATAGATCCTACCCATGTTAAGTGCAGAACAGCGAGAAGGCATTGGATGCGCCTCAACGTCTAGAGGAACTGCATGGTGTCATGTTAAGACATTGGCAAATAAAAAGTCCTCCAGGGTTGGATGATTGCCTACAGATGTTATATCAGCAGTTTGGTTCGGTTTGTTACCCTAATTTGTTGGAGTTTTTCAGGATGCAGAGACACAGGTCAGGTTTGCTGCTTCGAATGCAAGAGGCGTTAATAAAAAGTGTTATTAAAACCAGATAAAGATACATTGCTCCCCGTGAGTCATACCGCCCATTTCTCAATCCCAGTGATAACAAAATACAAGCAAAGGCGTTTTGCGAACAGACTAAACTGCGGTGGTCATCAGAATCTCTGCACCGATCTCAGCGGGTTTTATACCACAGAGGGATACGTCCAATTATGTTACGGAGACTGTACCTGAACCTGCAGCTTCCTGTTGATAACGCTGGGTGCTAGTTCAAATCTTTTCTTTAGATGCTGCTAAGGCCCTTGATAGTGTGGAGTGGTGAATTCTTAGGGCGGTTTTACATAAATGGGGTTTGGCCAAAAATTTATATCCTGGATTAATGCTTTTTTATACTGTTCCAAGGCAAGTGTGCAGTCTAATAAAATTACAATCAGAGCCGTTTGAATGCGAAGGGGAAAAGACAGGATGCCCTTTGTCTTCATTAGCTATTTGCCCTGGCAATTGTGCCGTTAGCAGCTCAATTAGAGCAAACGCCCATATGGAAGGCTTTAGGATAGGAGGCCTGGATGACCAAAAATAGCCTATACGCTGATGATATCCCCATTTTTTGGCTAATACTGGCGGCTCATTGCCAGAGGCAATTAATGACGATTAAAAGCCTAATAGTGCCTACTATGGGTTTGACAATTAATTGGGGAAGTCTGTCATTATGCCAGTGGAAGCCAGGATCATTTTACTCTCCCCGGAGAAATACCACTTCTAGTGTTCACCATTCTTTCCGATACACTGGGTATACTATATATTTCTGTGAATTTACAGGAAATTTTTGGTCGGTTGAATCTTGATCCATTGCTAGTTAATTTAAAAATAAATTGGGAAGTCTGGCGTAAAATTACCAATTAATCGATAGCGTGAAGTATCAAATCTGTGTTAAACTTATTTGGATGCCCCAATTGTTGTACCTCCTAAATAACTCTCCAATCTGGCTTCCCCCAAAGATTCTTTTTAAAGTCAAAGCTATTTCAGAGCCCCTTATCTGGTCAGGACACATGCCCTAATAAAGCAGAAACTCTGCAATTGGCAAAGGACGAGGGAGGGTTAGCAATTCCTAATCAAGCAGTTACTTCTTGGCAGCACAACTGCAATATATGAAGATAGGGTGGGAGGGGATACGATTTAAACTATATAACAATTACGCCACTATTTTAATTCTCCCAAATCTTTATTGGAAAACTGGAGGCAAAACTTTTTTATTGCACTCCAAAAAGTAACCAACTTTATACGATGCATAACAGTGGTGGAAATTACGGTGTTTTTGGGCATCATGGCGCACATCCTATACCGTGATTATGGAATACCTCCTGGTTTGTCCGAACTTTTTGTGCTTCAGGGATTTGAGTCAATGGCAACTAGGGGCCTTCAATATGTCTCTCAACTGCTTACAGATCAGGGGGTGTACATAAAAGTATTGAGCAATTGCAAAAGGAATTTGTCTTACCGCATACACAGCTATACAAATACTTAACAGCTAGGCACGCTTAAATGGCAGAAAAAATCAGACCACAATTCAATATAATGCAAAGTTTACTCCGATAGATAGGTCAAGAACATCAAAACAACGAAGGGACAGATATCCACTTTGATATAAACTTTTTATGGCAAACTTATTTTCTATGAAACCCATAGCATATAACAAGAAGTGGAAGGAGATATTGGCCCTATATAGCCTAATATTTGGGAGAGATTACTGGAGACCATACCATTGATTGCATTGATTGTACATCAATCGAATCTCACAATTATTCTTAATACTCCGAGTTAACAGAACTCCTCTAATTTCTACATAAAATTGAATTGTGCCTCTCCTCTGTGTAATAGGTGTCCCATTGAGCACCCGCCTCTCTGATGCATAATTCTGGTCATTGCCTAAACTAGAGCGATATTGGATTTTTAATGTCCCAATTGATAAGCGTATTTTTCAAATTACAGTGAGATAATCCAATTTGTTTGTTTTTTCCGATTGTTGTAATTTGGGAATCAGAAGTGAGACTTAAACGGTTTCAGAGGCCTGAGAAAATCGCAATGATCTAGACTTTTATTATGCGAGGAAATTAATAGCGACAAATGCTGAGGCCGAACATCCGTCAGCACAGATTTGTTAATAAAGTGAAACAGCTGATTGCTCGGAGAGGGGGTGTATTATAAGATAGGAAGCAAACTTAATAATAATAAATATAAGGCTAAATGGGCTGATACTTCTGGTCTTGCTGCACCGAACTTATTAGCAGAGGGTGTTTGTGATCTCGGTGTAAGAGGTTCCAGGGAACTGAGCTAGGCAGTTGTGGGTGATGGAGGCCGTCCGACAGCCAGGTACAATTTTTATTGTGACAAGACCTGAATGTTATATAATATGTGCCTATGCTATGTGATGTAAATGGATATTTACTGCTCTGAATCTGAGATGGATTTGGGAGTTGGGCCTGGTTGATGTTTTGGGGGATAAAAGTATGAAATTTGGTCTTACAAATGACATATACAGTACTCTGTTTGTCTACTTTATATCTGACCAATAAAAAGTTTAATGGTTAAAAAAAAAAAAAAAAAAAGAATTCTCTACCCCAGCGCATTAACCCCCTTCCATTCAGGTGCAATTTATCTGTAGAAACAGATATGAACCCCAATGAAAAATCAGCTAAGTGATCTAATAAAACAACCCTTCTGCCCTTCCACCAAGACTACATCTAAGCAATTAACTTGAAAGTGGTTTCCCATCACCATTCAAATAAATGGATAAAAAACAAAGACCTTTATTGTGGAAATTGCATAAAATTCAATGCAGCACACAAAAAAGAACAGCAATGGCAGCAAGTTGAAGCCAAAAGACAAAGAGTAAAAAAGAGAACTTACGCTAACGCGTTTCGGGCGTGGTACATGATGCCCTTACTCATAGCGACATGCATTTAACTCCCTGAGCTCTTATTGTCTTTTCTGTGTTGCGCAGGACACAGTCAGTATTCTGGAGCATACAAACTTGGAAGTCCTTCCCTTCAGTTTGGAGCCTAGTTCTTTAAAATTATTCTTTAGGATCCTCCACCTAACATGTACTCTGTCATTGGTTCCAACGTGGACCACAACAGCTGGGTCATCACCAGCCCCTCCTAGTAATTTATATGCTGAATCCTGGCACCAGGGAGACAGCAAACCATTCACTTGAGGTGGTCTTGGGGACAAATTAATCTATCCATCTTCCTGATTATAGAAGACCCTGTAGCCACTAACTGTCTTTTCCTACCTGTATTAACATCCCCACCAGTTGAGCAAGGAAGTGCAGAATCCACTGAGGTTGCCATTTATGAGATTTGTTGCTGTTGCTGTGCAATATTCTTTTTCCATGAAAAAGTGTTGTGTATTTGTGCTAAGAAGGTCCTCTTTTTTCTCATCTGTTCATAGAACATTTTCCAAAGAGCACTGTGGAGCATCCAGGAGGTTTCCGGCAAACTTGAGCTGCAAAGTTTAAAGCAGCAGGTTCCTTTGAGGTGTCCTTCAATGAACAACATTTTTGTGCGTTTTTACAGTTTGGATCTTTTTATCTATTTTATGATTGCCTCTGATTATCTTGGAGAGATATTAACAAAATATTGTTTTTAGGGATATTTTCTCCACTTGTAGACAATTTGTCTAACTTTGAATGAATGTTCACCCAGCCTCCAGCATTGCGTGTGTAGTCTTTCTAGTCTCATGTCTCTTAATAACATGTCTTCTGAGGTCTTCTATAAGTTATTTGCATTGAGGTATGGTTCACATTAACCAATCGTTCTTAAGAAGAATCAATCTGTTAGTAATCTGGCTTTGTGTGCCTGTATTTATTGGACAAAGCATCTGTAAAACCTACATTTCCAATCTCATCTACTTAATTGAAACATTATTTGTATATTAGCTTTTGAAAAAGTAATTAACATAGAGATTACTTTTTCACGGCACCGTAGATTTTTACTCAATGTGCTTAATAAAAGATGTGAAAGGTACAATTGCTTATGTATCATTAGTTTTTTTTTAGAATATTTGGGCCACATGTATGAAAACTGTTTAGGTCTAAAAGTCACTTTTTTGCCCACAGGTTACTATGGGCAAGAAAGTGAGTTTTAGTCCTAAACAGTTTTCATACATGTGGCCCTTTTTTGTTTAATTGTAACTTAGGTAACTATCAGACGATATTTTATTAGTAGTTACCCAGGAATCCAGAAAAAAGGAAATGGGTGACATGTATGTATTTTGGCGCCCAGACAACAATTTTTTTGCATTAGTAGTGTAGAAAGTGCCTGAATTTATGAACCTGTTCTACAGCGGGTCATAGATTAGGTGCTTTCTAGCTCCAAAATGACAAATCAGGCTCAGGTAAACCACTTTTAACTTGGTCTACCTATTCCAGCAGTAATGCACCCAGTTTTGTCTTTCTCCCATCATAAATGTGCAGTATATTACTGTTGTGGTGCGACACGCCTCCAGAACAAATCAGGTGCATTACAAAGTTCCGTGGGCATCCAATAATGCGGCTAATTTTGGAGTGCGCCTGATTATAAATCTAGAGAACAGGGCTGCACCAGTTTTTGGGCTAAAAGCACTCAAAAATACTGGCACAGCCCCGTTCATGCATTTCGCCCAATATGTATTAGAAAGTTACTTATTAAGTTTTATGTACATGAGACAGCCTTTATTAAAGAATATCTACAGCAAGAATACAATATGTTTCACATAGAGGTCAAAGAAAAAGATGACAGAGAATGGACGTTCAAAGCCCAGCACGATATCACAACTAGGCTGGATCTGGGACAACTTTAGGACATACTCTTATGTGCTAACAAGCACCCAAACTGTACTGTATGGTGAGAACAAGTCTATTTTACTACAAATTGCTGCAGTAGTTCAATGCAGTGTACCGTTCACATTAAAGAGGAATCACCTGTTTAAAATTTTTAAGTTGCTAAATTACTTGGAATTGTTGAAACAATTTGTAATCTCAAACTTTTGACATCTTTATATAATATTGTCTAGTAACCTGACCTGAATAAAGAAAGATTCCTGTGATTTTAGTAAGATGATTGGATTCTCTGATTACCATTGATTAGAACTAATTATGCACAAATGAATCAGTCAAATCTCAATCAAATGTCTCTACTAGAAAACTGAATATAATCAACAATACAATGCCCAAAAATTGCCTGGATAAGACCTTCAGTATGGTAAATGGAAGAAGAATTTTTAAGGCTCATAAATATAATGAGGAGATATTGATAAGCATATAGTTTGTTTCTAATGTAATTTACTGTAAAACAACAATCTTATATGCTAAGGTGTTCAAGGTTATGGTAAATGTCTAACTCTGCATATACTGTACACTACCATTTGAGTTTTAATAATTTTAATTAATCCTAAATTATCAAATAGAGGATAAAAACTCAGCTTTTGGCAATGCCTAATAGAAATACAACTAGGTCAGAGCTCTGGCTGCCATAGCAACCCACAATAATCCATCGGCGGGGTGCCAATGGCTGATTAAGAAAGCCCCATCCCTCTGTTAAACCATTTAAATCCTGCAGTTGCTATTGCTCATGACACCTAATGGTTAAACAGTTAGAACTGGAGTTTCCTCTGATCCTGACTATCAGGGCTGCCATCGGTCATCTATCAGCTACTTCAGGGCCCCATACAGCCAAAGCAAAAAGGCCCTCCATCAATTACAAGTTGCTATCTTTTACCATATCAGCAGACCCCTTTTTGATCAGGGCCCCTGACAGGAGTACTGCCAGTACTCAAGTCTCAGCATCATGTTGGAGATAACCTGTTACCCCCAATATATTATTTAGTGTTTTAGTACCATACCAGACTTATTGAGCATGAGTAAATCAGTTTTATGACCAGGACTAATGACACTGAAAACCAGCTTGTAGACAGGGAATACACATAATCAATCTGTGGTAAGGGGGTTCTACAGAAACAAACCATAGTCACTGCGATATATTGTACATAACACATTTTTCTGTTACACCATATACCTAACACACATTTCTATGACAACCATCTTTTCAGATTTCTTGATTACAAAACTACTGTTTTTGTCACACAAATCCAGTTTTAGTTTACCAAATGGAAGTTTTTTCTAATACACACAAACTGATAAAATGTCATTGTGAAATACTTAGAAAGAAAATTAGGACAAAGTGTTAATGTTTTGGTACCATAACTGTTCTATGATGTGTATACAGGATCTGGATCCTCTGGACCACTGCAAGTGGGGTTATAAGCAATGTCAGGGAGTCTAAGGAGCCTTCCGGTCTTCACCAGATCCCACTGCAAGGCTGGTTGGATTTGTGCGATGGAAGACTCCCAGGTCACTACCCCAACACAATTGCTTGCGGTGGTGGCCGGGATGAATCATGGTACCGAATCGTCAGACAAGAGCATAGTCATGGACAGACTAAGGAGGTCAGGGCAGGCAGCAGGCAACAATGGCAATATGCAGAAGGTCAGCTACACAGCATGGCAGGAAAACTGTAACTCTAAATAAATAACACCTGAATAGTGTGAGGCGATTTTTTATCGACCAAAATTTGAAATCGGCAAGGTTTTTTGGTGATCGAAATTTCCAGATCATGCGGATAAATAAGGTTAAAATCTGTGCATCATCTATTTAGATCACGCCTTTTTCGGCGCATTCTGTAATTTTGGCGGCCAGCCAATATAGATTTTCAGAATAGAGCAGGGTGAGATGTGTGTGCGACTCATGACTGGGATGTGTATGGTTGCATTGGCTGGAAAAATCACATGACTCGTTATACATAGAAACAGCGTGTTCCTGTGTCAGCCT
Source organism: Phyllomedusa bahiana (assembly GCA_025379985.1). Taxonomy (NCBI): domain Eukaryota; kingdom Metazoa; phylum Chordata; class Amphibia; order Anura; family Hylidae; genus Phyllomedusa; species Phyllomedusa bahiana. The sequence continues at coordinate 48,868 of JAODAL010020998.1, read as the reverse complement.
CAGTGTCTCTCAGGTCTTCATAGGGATAGGACCTGCGTTCGCCTGTGGCCAAACAGCTCAGCGAAATTAGGCTATTTTGCACAGAGAAACCTCTATATTAGCTGTGATACTTCCAATTTAGTTAGATTAGGGATTTGAACATGTTAGGTAGTTAGTAGAGAATTTTAACGCAGATTCTACACTGTAAATTAACGGCGGTGGAGCTGGGGGGGGGGGGCCCGCGGTCGAAACAGACAAGCTTCTATCTTTAAAAGCACACTGGATAAAGTTCACCAACGACTTTGTGTAGACATTGTAGTGGAATATCTTCTTATTAACAGTTTGCTATTGAAATATTTCCTGGATATTGCCGCAGACTGAAACTTATATGGATAAAACATCATTTCTAGTACTGCAGGTCTCTATTGTTAGCTGCAAAACTCCACTTTTTATTACAGTATACAATTCAGAGATAGGTGTTCAATTTTACCCATTACACACCTGTGATGTTGATTATAATCCACCTTGCACTTAAATTACCTCAAACCAAAGCAATCTTGTTGTCAGCACAGGTTGTTTGTTGCCAAAAATAACCAGTGTTTCATACGAAAACATCACAGTTACGTGTTTTTTGACTTTTGCGCACCCAGCACTGTTCATTGTCGCAGCATCTACGTAAATGTTAAACCAGCAATTCTATCTTCACCACAGGTGAATTGGAAAGGTACGTAAAATAACGTATATTATATCAAAACATAACAGTTGCGTGTTTTTTGACTTTTGCGCACCAGCCCTGTTCATTGACGCAGCATTACGGGGTAAATCTTAAAACAGCAAATTCTTTATTCACCACAGGTGAATTGAAAGGTGCAAAAAAATACCATTTATTATATCAAAACATACAGTTTCGTGTTTTTTGACTTTTGCGCACCCGCAGTTCATTGGACGCTGCATCTACGTAAATCTTAAAACAGCAATTCTATATTCACAAAATTTGAATTGAAATGTGCAAAAAAATACAGTTTATTATATCAAACCAAACATAACAGTTACGTGTTTTGCTTTTGCGCACTCACAATGTTCATTGAGCGCATCTACGTAAAATCTTAAAACAGCAATTCTATATTCCCACAGGTGAATTGCAATGTGCAAAAAATACAGTTTATTATATCAAACATAACCAGTTAGGGTTTTTTGACTTTTGCGCACTCAGCACTGATTCATTGAGCAGCTTCTACGTTAAATCTTAACAGCAATAATATTCACCACAGGTGAATTAATAGGTGCAAAAAAATAAGTATTTTTATTCAAAACATAACAGTTAGTGTTTTTTGACTTTTGCGTCCAGCACTGTTCCATGACGAAGCATCTACGTAAATCTTAAAACAGCAATTCTATATTCCACCACCGGGTGAATGAAAGGTGCAAAAAATACGTTTATTATATCAAAACGTAACAGTTTTTCAATGTTTTTGGATTTTGCGCATCAGCACTGTTTCTTTGACGAAGCATCTAATTAAATCTTAAAAAACAGCATTCTATATTCACACAGTGAATTGGAAGGTGCAAAAAATACAGTTTATCTAGTTCAAAAACATAACAGTTCACGTTGTTTTTGACTTTTGCACACCCTGCATGTTTCATTGAGAGCAATCGACGTAAATCTTTTAAAACAGCCATACTTCTATATTCATCCACAGGCGATGTGAAGGGTGCATAAAATACAGGTTATTTTATCAAAACAGTAACAGTTAGTGTTTTTTGACCTGTTGCGCATCGCAGCACTGGGCATGGCACGATGAATTCGTACGGAAAGTCTTTAAACAAGCAAATTCTATTATTCCCACCAGGTGAAGTCTTGAAAGGTGCCACAAAAAATACCAGTTTATTATACCCAAAAAGATAACAAATACCGTGTTTTTTGGACTTTTGCCCAGTCCAGATTTGTTGTTATACACCTTGACAGTTTACAAATTTGGTCTCCGGCAATTTTGCTCTTTTTGATTAGAGGGAATTGAGAAATAGCTGTGATTGCGTCTTTTAAAAAGAGGATTTCCAAAAACTATTCCATACCTTCTCAAATTTTTATATTTCTGAACATGGAGCGAAATGCAGGTGGTAAGCGAGCAAAGAGGGGGTAGCACATGAGGAGAGGTAACGAGAGAAGGTGCTCCTTCCAGTGCCTCGGCGGACAACCACGCATCGCCAGCCGGTTCGTCAGGTGCTGCGACCGTCCAGGCCTGTCATCGCGGTCAGGGCCCTGTGGAATCTAACGTATCGAACATCGTCGCCAATCTGTCCTTCACGTGGTGAATGCAACCTGCATTAGCCAGTCTTACTCCTCGTCCCTCGCAGTCACGGCCACAAAAATGTCGGTAATCAGCTCATCAGCATCCGCTCCCCAACTGAAGCAGCCCAAATGTCACTCGTGTACCCACCACTGTGGATAATCCATTGTCTGAAGTCCTCTGTGATGACAAAAGGCGGGTGGGGTCGAAGGCATGTTACAAGATCAAGAGGGATGATTTAGTCTGCTCTGACGCCAGTTACTGATGCCCTCAGAGTGAGGTGACGGATACCGGTCTTTCTGAAAATCCCGGGCGGTCGGCAACGCTTGCAGTGCCCTTGCTTGTAGCCGCAGCTTCTGGTGCCGAAAGTTCAGACGACCACGTCACCTGTGTTGAAGATGATGATGATGACGGACATTGCCGGATCCATCCTGGTCTTTTCCGCAGAATTTGCTTCGCGAGCGCTTATTCAGTGGACGAGGAGGAAGGACGATGGGGTAGTGTCAATTCGGGTCCCGTCACAAAAAAGGGAGATGGCGGTCGCAGAAGTCCTCTGATATGATTCCGCCAGCCACGGTCAGAGCTACAACCCCGCTCCTCGCTTATCGCCGTCAAAAAGGTCCTGGACCCTCAAAGTCCTCGGCCTTCTTTGAGCAAAGGCCTTGATCACCCAGCCAATGTCATATGCCGCTTTTGCCGTAAACGGCATCAAGTAGACACGGCAAGAACCTAAAGGGGTTAATACACCACCCAACATGTCTAGTCAATGCAGCGGAATGATGAGTTGAATATGGAGGCAAACACTGGGCCAACAAGCCCAGACCGACGCCCGGCCGCCAACCACTGTCACACCCTCTGTCGCCGCCTCCTCCTCCTCCGCCACCACCAAGCGTTCCTCCGCTGCCATGTCTCTCAGAGTCATGATCAGGGATCAGCCTCCGCTTCAGCCTCCACCGTCGCCCGAGTACCACCAGCACCACCAGAGACCCATCCTACCCCTTCTCCTTCCGCCAGTTTGACGACCTGCACGCCGTACAGCGGCCAGTCTAGCAGCCAGCCTTCTGTCATCCAGGTTTGGGACAGAAGAAAACACTTTAACCCAAACCATCCCAAAGCCAAAAGCCTGAATGTCGGCATTGCCAGGCTTTTGGCCTTGGAAATGTTGCCTTTCCGTCTGGTGGACACAGATGGGTTCCGCAACGTCATGGCCCTCGCCTGCCCCCAATACCAGATGCCGAGCAGGCATTTCTTTGCCAGAAAAGCCGTCCCTGCCTGGCCAGCCACGTGTCATCTAAAATTTCAAGCGCGTTGTCTGCATCTGTGTCCGGAAAAGTCCATCTCACCACCGACACATGGACTAGTAGCACGGCCAAGGCCGCTATATCTCTGTGACAGCTCACTGGGTGAGCTGGGTGGATGTCTCTGGGGGTGACGGTGGCTCTCAGGCTCGGCGCACGCTCTTCAAAACCGCAGGGATGGTGCAGGGCTCTTTCCCCAAGGTCCTTGGTGGCATCACGTGCCCAGAGACACCAGGCCGTGTTGAAATTAATCTGCCTTGGAGACCGTCCACACACAGGTCAGGAGCTGTGGACGGCTCTAAGCAACGAGACCGAGCGCTGGCTGGGTGACAAGAACCTTGTGCCAGGCAAGGTGGTGTGCGATAACGGGCGAAATCTGCTGGCCGCCCTTAAGATCGGTAGGCTGGAGCATATCCCTTGCCTGGCACATGTCATGAACCTTGTCGTCCAGAAATTTCTAAAGAGCTACCCGGGTCTGGACTGCCTGCTGAAGAAGGCTCGGGTCTGAGTTCGCACTTCCGCCGTTCGCACCCTGCTTCGTCCCGCCTGGCTGCGTTGCAGCGTCAGCTCGGCCTCCCCGTCAACCGTCTCATTGTTGACGTGGCAACACGCTGGAATTCCACCCTCCACATGCTCCAGCGATTGTGGCAGCAGCGCAATGCCATTACGCAGTACGAAGTGACACATGGCCTGACAAGCAGCGGTACGGACCTCGGGGTGTTGAACCACCGAGAGTGGAGGCAGGTGAAAGAGCTCTGCACCATCCTTGCCAGTTTTGAAGAAGCCACCAAAATGGTCAGTGCGGACAATGCCCTTGTCAGCATGAGCATTGTGGTGATCTTAGTTCTGGAACGATCGTTGGACACTCTGAAACAACAGGTCCCGCCAGCGACGGAGGAGGAGACGGACACAGATGCGGACACGGAGCCTTTCTCTCCGTCAAATCCACAAGGCCCGACAGTTTCACAATTTCATCGGTCTTCATTAGGCAGTGGTTCGGGGTCCAGAGCTAGTGCAAGGTGGCGCATCAGCTCTCAGGGTGCATCATCTCAGGCAAGTAGGGCTGTGTTGAAGCTGTGCCGGAGGCAGCGGAGTAGGAGGAGGAAGAGGTATTCCTAGACACCGATGTTACCGACGTCCCTGCCTTGGAAAGAGGTTGGAGCGAATTTGAGGCGGAGGAGGAAGATGAGGAAGATCAGTTTGCTAGTGCCCCTCGACCCAGAGGCTTGGGAAATCAAGGCTCCATCTCTCACATGAGTGCTTGGATGCTCCATTTCCTCCAACATGATCCTCGCATTAAGGCCATCAAAATGACCAACAGTTACTGGGTGGCCACCCTCCTGGATCCCCGGTACAAAACAAAAATCAGCACTTTCCTTCCACCCACCCAAATAGAGAGTAAAATGCAGGAAATGGAGACCTTGCTGATTGATCAACTGGAGACATCTGTTGCGTCTGCTTCACGTTCCCAAAATGTCACGGTGGAACAACATCAGCGACGTGACAGCAGTAGAGTGCCAAGTAGGCGTAGCGGCAGCAGCAGGCAAGGTGGCAGAAGCCTAATGGGTGACCTCTGGCAATCTTTGTTTACCACCTCACCAACGCATGCAATGCAGGGCACACATCCAACACACAGAGATCAGCTTAAGATCATGGTGCACGACTATCTGCGTCTCAACACCGATGTTTTTGCATGTGTTCCGGACCCAATAGACTTCTGGGTATCCAAAATGGACGAATGGCCCGAGCTGGCTCGTCACGCCATAGAGGTGTTGTCACTGCCCAGCAGCCAGCGTCATATCTGAGCGGACCTTCAGCACAGCTGGAGGAGTCATTACAGACAAACGCATCCGGCTTTCCACAGATAATGTGGATCGTTTGACTTTCATCAAGATGAATCAGGCATGGATCTCTGATGATGTTGTGGCCCCAATTGCCGAGGTCACCGATTAGTTGCCGGTCTACTTCACATTCCTTTTCAAACAGAAATGGTCCTCTTGAAAACTTTTTTTTAAAATGATCATTTCTTACTGCAATTTTTATTCTCTTTTCCCAACAGTTCATTTTGCTGGTTTTGCTGTGAGGAGACTGTAAAAGACAGCAAGGTTTCATGACAACACCGTATTCCATTTACTCACTTTATCTTAAGAAGTTTTTGCATTGTCAATGGTTTTGAGGTCATGTTGCTGTGAGATACAGCAATAATCATGGTCCTTTGGAACAGAAATGTGACTTCTAAGTGGCATTTCTCCCTCACAATTTTTAATAGTGGCTGAGAAGTCATATTTATAATTTTTTGGGGTCATGTAGCTGTGAGATACAGCAATAATCATGGTCCTTTGTAACAGAAATGTGGCTTCTAAGTGGCATTTCTCCATCACAATTTTTAACAGTGGCTGAGAAGTCATTTTTATAATTTTTTGGGTCATGCTGCTTTGAAATGCAGCAATACTACAGATCCTATTATAAAAAAATGTTGTTTCTAACAGACATTTGTTCTTCACAATTGACCAAAGTGGCTCAAGGGTCATGCTTTGAATTTTTGGTGGCATTTTGCTGTGAAATGCTGCTATACTACAGGTCCTATTCTAAAAAATGTTGTTTCTAACAGACAATTGTTCTTACAATTGACAAAAGTGGTTCAAGGGGTCATGCTTTGATTTTTGGGGGCATTTTGCTGTTGACAGCAGCTATACTACAGGTTCCTATTCTAAAAAATGTTGTTTCTAACAGACATTTGTCTTCACAATTGTCAAGAGTGGCCTCAAGGGTCGATGGTGCTGTCAGAAACAGGAATAGGTTAGGACACTGATAATGGACACATATTGCAAAATGACTTATTGTTTGCAAGATCTTTAAATGCTAATCATCCCTGTATTGACGACAATCCATTTAATACAATGAAAAACAGAGGAACAAAGACATGGTGGGATTCCATTCCTATGTTTAACAAATGTGTTATCTAGAATTAAATACTAAAAAATTTGCATGTACAAAATAGCTGTTAAAAAAATTCCTCTGAATTGTTACAAGTGATGGTTACAGGAAAACTTGACCAGATGTTGGTTTATTCAGAGGACCATGGAGTAGGAGGCACGGTACATGCAGGAGAAACAAAGTACAGAGACCAGCAGTTGAGGAAAATGAGAAAAAAATGCCAAGATAAGGGCACTGGGTGTAACAGGAGCGTTAACTCCAGTTTTCCACAGTGAAGCTCAATTGGTCCACACTCAACGGAGGGGCAAGCGATCACCCAGGTATTGACTGTGTACAGAGGGAAGGCTGGAGTTCTCAACACTTTTCCGCTTCCGCACTCTGCTTCGCACGACAGTTTTCGTTTGCTGCCGTTCTTCAGGGGCATTTTAACCTGACATGTTAATAGATGACGGACGCCAGGCCTGGCGCTTTCATCGCACCCACTGTAACTCCCCGGCCCTGGGTCATGCATGTGGCCCAGGACAGGTATAGTCAATTGTCCAGTTTCAACTAAAATGGTCGGTTGAAAGACTCCTTTTTACGGCACTTTTTTAAATGTGGGGTGTCATGCTGGTTTGGGGCTCATTGCTGTGGCCCAGGGAAGGTCATAGTCAATTGTCCATGTGAAACGAAAATGGTGGTTGAAAGACTACTTTTTCCGGCACTTTTTAAATGTGGGGGTCATGCAGGTTTGGGGCTCATGCTGTGGCCCAGGAAAGGTATCAGTCCAATGTCCAGTGAAAAATAAATGGTGGGTTGAAAGACTCCTTTTTCCGGCACTGTTTAAATGTTGGGGGTCACTGCAGGTTTGGGTCATGCTGTGGGCCCAGGGAACAGGTATAGCAATGTCACAGTGAAACTAAAATGGTGGTTGAGATGACTCCTTTTTGCTGGCACTTTTTAAATGTAGGGGGTCTGCAGGTTTGGGGCTCATGACTGCGTTCCAGGACAGGGATATTCAATGTCCAGTTCAAAGTAACATGATGGTTCAAATCATATGCCTTCTGGCACTTTTTAATCTGTGGGTGATGCAGGCTTTAAGGGTCAGGCTGTGGTACAAGAAGGATAGTAATGGTCTGGTGACTTTTTTTCTGTGACTTTTATAACCTAGAAGTGTGTTGCCTAAGATGTAGCACGTATCCATTTGACTGTTCGTGGATGTTATATTTCAGCTTCTTCCAGCCTTGTTTGGGTGTAATAATGAATGTGTTGTTGCTACTCCCATAGACTTTAAGGGTCTTCGCGATTAATCTTTGCTCACTATCGAAAAACATTATCGATAGCTGCCGATTTCGACTATCGCTCAATCTCGATAGCCAACGCAATCGCTCAACACTAGTCACCACAGGTGAATTGATAGGTGCCCAAAAATACCTTTTATTATCCAAATACATTTCAGATACGTGTTTTTTCACTTTGGCGCACTACAGCTTTGTTCATTGAGGCACCTTGCACTTAAAATGTTGAATAACAGCAATTTTTGTAGTCACCACAGTGTGAATTGAAAGGTGCCCAAAATGCCTTTTATTATCGAATACATTTCAGATACGTGTTTTTTCACTTTGGCGCACATACAGCTTTGTTCATTGACAGGCACCTTTGCACCCTAAATGTGAATACAGGCAATTTGTAGGTCACCACAGGTGAATTGAAGGTGCCCAAAATACCTTTTTATTTATCCGAAATACATTTCAGGACACGTGTTTTTTTCACTTTGGCGCACTACAGCTTTGTTCAGTGAGAAACCTTGCACTTAAATGTGAATACAGCAATTTTGTAGTCACCACAGGTGAATTGGAAAGTGCCAAAAAATACCCTTTTTTATTTTCCGAATACATTTCATATACGTGTTTTTTTTCACTTTGTCGCAGGCCAACTCTGTTGATAGATCTACTTTGCAGTTAAATTTGAATACAGCAATTTTGTAGTCACCCAGGTGAATTTGATAGGTGCCAAAAATAAATTTTATTATCCAAATACATTTCAGAGACGTGTTTTTTCACTTTGGCGCACTACAGCTGTTGTTCTTGAGGCACCTTGCACTTATAATGTGAATGATAGCTATTTTCGTAGTACCTCAGGTGAATTGAATGGTGCCAAAAATGCCTTTCAATTATCCGAATACATTTCAGCTACGTGTTTTTTCACTTTGGCGCACTACAGCTTTGTTAGTGAGGAACCTTGCACTTAAATGTGAATACAGCAATTTTGTAGGTAACCCACAGGTGAATTGATAGGTGCAAAAATGCCTTTAATTTCCGAATAAACATTTCAGACACGTGGTTTTTATTTCACTTTGGCGCACTACAGCCTTTGGTTCATTGAGACACCTTGCACTTTAAATGTGAATACAGCAATTTTGTAGTACCACAGAGTGAATTGAAAGGTGCCAAAAATACACTTTTATGTATCCGAATACATTTCAGGATACGTTTTTTTTCACTTTGGCTCAGGCCAGCGTTGTTGATAGATCTACTTTACAAGATAAATTTTAATTACATCACTTTTGTAGTAACCACAGGTGAATTAATTAATAGGTGCCCAAAAAATAACCTTTTATTATCCAAATACATTTCAGATTCGTGTTTTTTCACTTTGGCCACTACGCTTTGTTCATTTGAGGCCCTTGCACTTAATGTGAATACAGCCAATTTTGTATCACCACAGGGTGAATGAAAGGTGCCAAAAATACCTCTTTATTATATAACGAATACATTTCAGATAAGTGTTTTTTCACATTTGGCACACTTATAGCTTTGGTCATTAGGCACCTTGCTATTTAAAACTGTGAATAAAGAAATTTTGTTTTGATTTGAGGGACTTTGAGAGTAGCTGTATTTGCCGTCTTTATTAAGAGACTTTCCAATAACTCTTCCATACCTTCTCATAATTTTTATATTTTTCTGAACATGGAGAGGAAATTCAGGTGGTATGTGAGCAAAGGGGGGGCTAGGACATGGAGGTAGAGGTACGGAGAAGGTTGCTCCTTCACGTGCTGGATAGAGGAACAAACACGCATTGCCACGCGGATAGTTCAGTTGAAGGACACGGTCAGGCTGTCATAGTTTGGGTCAGGGCCCCTTGTGATCTAAGTAAAGGAAAATCGTCGCAATCCTTGTCCTTCAGTGGTTAATGCAACCTGCATCTAGCGTCTTACTCCTCGTCCTCGCAGTCAACGGCCACAAATGTCGTCATCAGCATCATCAGCATCCGTCCACATCGATGGAGCACAATGGTCATCTCGTTGTAACCACCTCTGTGGATAATCATTGTCTGAATACCTCTTTGATGACAAAAATGCGGTTGGGGTCAGAAGGTGTTAAAAAGATCAAGAGGATGATTTAGTCTGCTCCTGACGCCCAGGTTACTGATGCCATCAGAGGAGCGTGTGAAGGAAGCCTGGGTCAATCGGAAAAAAATCGCGGCGCTGGGTCGGCAAAGCTGTGCCCAGTTCCTTGCTTGTAGCCCGCAGCGCTTCTGGATGCAGAAAGTCAGGACGACCAAGTCACTGTGTTGAAGATGATGAAGACAATTGCGGATCCTCATCCTGGTCTTGCGAGCGCTTAATCATGGACTAGAGGAGGAAGACGGATGGGGTAGTGTCAGTAAACGGGTCCGCCACAAAAAAGGGATGAGGGCGGTCGCTGAAAGTCCGCTGATATGATTCCGCCCCATGCCGACGGTCAGCGCAAACCACGCTCCTCGCTTGATCACCGTCAAAAAAGGTCCAGGACCTCTCAAGCCTGGCCTTCTTTGGCAAGACTCTGTTTCACCCAGCGACTGTCTTATTGCCCGCACTTGCCGTAAACGCATAAGTAAGGCAAGATCCTTAAGTGGTTAACCACCACCAACCTGTCTAGTCACATGCAGCGAATGCATGAGATTGAAATGGAGGGCCAACACTTGGCCAAAAAAAGGCCATACCGACGTCGGGCATCCACCACTGTCACAACCCTCTGTCTTGCCTCCTCCGCCAAAAACCAGCGTTCCTAAGGCTGCCCATGTCTCTCTGAGTCATGATCAGGGATCAAGCCTCAACTTCAGCTCCACCCGTCGCCCGAGTAACACCAGCACCACAGAGACCATCTACCCCTTCTTCTTCAGCCCAGTTTGGACGGACCTGCACAACGTTACGTGGCCCCAAGTCTAGCAGCCCAGCCCTTCTGTCTTCCAGGTTTGTGGAGCAGAAGAAACACTTTAACCCAAACCATCCCAAAAAGCCAAAAAGCCGAATGTCGGATTGCAGGCTTTCTGGCCTTGGAAAATGATGCACTTTCAGGGGGGGTCTGGTGGGACCACAGATGGTTTCACGCCATGTCATGGACCTTGCCTGCCCCCAATACCAGATGCCGAGGCAGGCTTTTCTTGCCAGAAACAGACGCCGTCCCTGCCTGGCCAGTCACGTGTCATGTAAAATTTCAAGCGCGTTTTGTCTAGCATCTGTGGCCAGGAAAAGGTCCATCAGACACCGACCATGGATAGAAAGCATACGGCCAAGGGGAAGCTATATACTCTGTGACAGCTCACTCGGGTGAGATGGCGTGGATATCTCTGGGGGGGTCGGTGGCTCTCAGGCTCGGCGCACGCTCTTCAAAACCGCAAGGGATGGTGCAGGGGCTCTTTCCCCCAAGGTCTCGGCTGGCATCACGTGCCCAGAGAAACGAGGCCGTGTTGAAATTAATCATGTCGTGGAACCGTCCCCATACAGGTCAGGAGCCGGGGGGTCTGCTCTTCCGCCAACGAGGTCCGAGAGCTGGTCCTGGGTGAACAAGAACCTTGTGACAGGCAAGGTTGGTGTGGATTAACGGGCGAAATCTGCTGGCCGCCCTTAATCGGTAGGCTTGAGCCATCACTTGCCTGTACACATGTCATGACCTTGTCGTCCAGAAATTTCTAAAGAGCTACCCGGGGTCTGGACTGCCTACTGAGAGAGGTCGAAGTCTTCTAACGTTCGCATTCCGCCCGCTCGTCCCTGCTTCGTCCCGCCTGGCTGTGTTTGCATTAGCGTCAGATCGGCTACCCGTCAACCGTCTCATCTGTTGCCGTGGCAACATGCTTGGAATTTCAACCCTCACAACAATGCGTCCAGCGTTTGTGGCAGCAGCGCAATTGCCATTACGCAGATACGATAGGTGACACATGGCCTGACAAGCAGCGTGCGGTACCTCGGGGTGTTTGAGCCACCGAGAGTGTAGGAAGGTGAAGTGCTCTGCACCATCCTTGCAGTTTGGAAGAAACCACCATAAATGGTCATGTGCGGACGATGCGGTTGTCGCATGAGCGTTGTGGTGGATCTTAGTTCTGGACGATCGTTGGCCACTCTGAAACAACAGGTCCGCCAGCGACGGAGGAGAAGACGACACAGTATGCGACCTAGAGCCATTCTCTCCGTCGAATCCCACAAGGCCCTGACGTTTCCATTTTTTATCGGTCTTCATTAGGCAGTGGTTCGGGGTCCAGGTCTAGTGCAAGGCAGCGCATACACTTCAGGGTGCATCATCTGAGGCAAGTCAGGGCTGTGTTGGAAGTGTGCAGGAGGAAGCGGAGCAGGTGGAGGAAGAGGAGAAGGAGGTATTCCTAGACACCGATGTTACCGAGTCCTAGCCTTGGAAAGAGGTTGACGCGGAATTTGAGGAGGGGTGGAAGATGAGGAAGATCTGTCTTGCTTGTGCCACTCGACCCATAAGGCTTGGGAAATCAAGGCTCCATCTCCTCACATGAGTGCTTTGGATGCTCCATTTCCTCCAAATGGATCCTCACATTAAGGCATCAAAATGAACAACAGTACTGGTATGGCCACCCTCCTGGATCGCGCGTCACAAAACCAAAATCAGCACTTTCCTTCACCCACCCAAATAGAGAGTAAATAATGCAGGAAATGGAGACCTTGCCGATTGATCAACTGGGAGGCAAATATGTTGCGTCTGATTCACGTTATTACAAATGTCACTGGCTGTGGGAACAAACATCAGCGACATGGACAGCAGTAGAAGTGCCAAGTAGCCCGTAGCGGCAGCAGCTGCAGGCAATGGTGGCAGGAAGCCTAATGGGGGACCTATCTGGCAATCTATTATTTTACCACCTCACAAACGCAATAGCAAGCAGGGCACACATCCAACACCACAGAGCCGAGCTTAAGATATGGGGGTCTTTTGCAGACTATCTGCGTCTCAACACCTGATGTTTTTTTGTATGTGTTCGGAACCCAATAGAATATCTGGGTATCCAAAATGGACGAATGGCCCGAGCTCGCTCGCCACGCCATGAGGTGTTGTCCTGCCAGCAGCTCAGCGCATATCTGCGCGGACTTCAAGCACATGCTGGAGGAGTCTTTTAAGACAAACGATCCGGCTTTCCACAGATAATGTTGGATCGTTTGACTTTTCATCAAGAATGAATCAGGGCATGGATCTCTAATGATGTTGTGGCCCCAATTGCCAACGTACCGATAGTTGCCGGTCTTCTTCACATTCATCTTTCAAAACAGAAATGGTCCTTCTTGAAAACTTTTTTTTTTAATTGATCATTTCTTAATGCAATTTTCATTCTACTTTTCCACATCAGTTCTTTTTGCTGGTTTTGCTGTGAGGAGACTGTAAAAGACAAAACAAGTCACTGAGAAAATCGTAAACAATCCAAACTCTAAATATAAACTTTTAATATTACCACATAAAATACGATTACCGTATCACAAAAATCTATAGAAAATCAATATATACCAAACATCTTGTCATATCTTCTTTCCATAACACTTATCATCAATAGACCAGTTAATCGTCCCGATAAGGAAGGCCTAGCTTTGTAGGCTACCTATTGAATCACTTTGTGTCCTATCAAACCCAGAAAAAATTAGCTAATATATATTTCTGTACAGTGTTTAAGGATATATCAAACTCAAATCCTAAATCGCAGTTTATCATTATTCATATAGAATCCCATAATAAAGTACTCAATGGCTCACAGTCACTGATTATAATCTGCTATTTTTCTTTTTTTTTTTTTCAATATAGGGTAAATGTCTATATCTATCGCAGTGTAGGGAACATAAGATACATTTATCTGCATATTTTCAAGATACATTCAAACCTTATACTCGACGCGTTTCCCCTCCACCATATTATGGGTTCATCAGAAGATCTCTAGGGGAAGTCACCATGAACTCAAAGAGGACTACTATCTTGGAGTCAGTGTGAAGGTCCCCTGGAGATCCTCCTGATGAACCCCATATCTATGGAGGGGGGTAAGCCGGTCGAGGATAAGGTTTGATGTATCTTGAAAATGATGCTGGATAAAGGGTATTTATGTTCCTACACGGTCTGATAGATATAAGACTTTACCCTACGATTGAAAAAAAAAATATAAAAAAAAAAAATTGCAGTATTCTTCAGTGGACTGTGAGCCTTTGAGTACTTTATATGGGATTCTATATGAATAATTGATAACTGTGTTTGGATTTGAGTTGATATATCCTTAAACACGGTACAGAATTAAAAAGATAACATATATATGCTAATGTGTTGGTGTTTGATAGGGAACAAAGTGATTCAATTGGGTGAGCCTCAAAGACTAGGCCGGCCTTATAGGGATGATTACTTGTCTATTTGAGGATTTGTGTAGTGGAAAGTAGATAGGGTCAGTGTGTTTATATATTGATTTGTTTAGATAGATTTGGATACGTAACGTTTTTTTATGGGTATATATTTAAAAAGTTATATTTTAGAGTTTGGATTGTTTAGATTTTCTCAGTGACTGGTTTGTTGTTCCAAATCCCTATAGTATACTATTCAGATTTGATGAATTTTTTATCGTGATTTTTTTATTGAGACTGTAAAAGTCTAGCAAGGGTTTCATGACAACAAACTATTCCAATTTATCTCACTTTATCTATTAGAACGTTTTGCATTGTCAATGGTTTTGAGGTCATGTTGCTGTGAGATAATGCTATAATTTTAGAACAGAAATGTGGCGTGCTAAGTGGCATTTCTCCATCACAAATTTTTAACTAGTGGGCTGTGAAGTCTATTTATAATTTTTTGGGGTCATGTTGCTGTGAAATACAGCAATAATCGTGGTCCTTTGGAACAGAAATGTGGCTTCTAGTGGCATTTCTCCCTCACAATTTTTAAACAGTGGGCTTGTGAAGTCTTTTTATAATTTTTTTGGGTCATGCTGCTGTTGGGAAAATGTAGACATTACTAAGGTTCCTTATTCTAAAAAAAATCTATTCTACACAGGACATTTGTTCTTCACAATTGTCAAAAGTGCGATCAAGGGTCATGTTTTGAATTTTGGGGGGCATTTTTTTGCATTTGTTTTTTTGACATGCAGGCTTATACTACAGGTCCTTTTATAAAAAAATGTTGTTTCTAACAGACATTTGTTCTTCACAATTGACCATGTGGCTCAACGGTCATGCTTCGAATTTTTGGGGGCATTTTGCTGTGCATGCAGCTATACTACTGGTCCTATTATAAAAAAATGTTGTTTCTATCAGACATTTGTTCTTCACCAATTGTCAAGTGTGGCTCAAGGGTGATGGTGCTGTCAGGAAACAGGGAATATGTAGGACACTGTTTAATGGGACCACATATTGCAAATGACTTGTTTTTGCAAGATCTTTAACATAGCTATCAATCCCTGTATTGAGACAACCATTTAATACAATTAAAAAAAGAGAAACATGACATGGTGGGATTCCAATCCTATTTTAAAAATGTGTTTTTTATAATTTAAACTACTTAAAAAAACTTGCATGTACAAAATAGCTGGTTAAAAAAAATTCCTCTGTATTGTATAATGGAGGTAAAGGAAAAACTTGACAGATGTAGGTTATTCAGAGTAAAAGGAGTATGGTAGCAGGGACAGAGAACCAAAGTAACAGAGACAATGTTTCCAGAATGTTGAGTAAAATGAGAAAAAGAATGCCAAGAAAAAGGGCACCTGGGTGTGAACAGGTATGAGCGTTAACCTCCAAGTATTTCCAAGTGAAGCTCCAATTGGTTCCGCACTCATACGGGAGGGGCAAGCGCTACCCTTGGACAGGGACAGTATATGTCAGTGAAACTAAAATGTTGGTTGAAATGAATCCTTTTTCCCGGCACTTTTTAATCTGTGGGTCAGGTAGATTTAAGGTTCCATGCTGCGGGTTCCAGGACAGGGATAGTCTATTGTCCAGTTTCAACTAAAATGGTGGTTGAAAGGACTCCTTTTTCCAGCCTTCTTAAATCTGGGGGTTATGCAGGTTTGGGCTCATGTGTGGCCAGGACAGGTATAGTCAATGTCCAGTGAATAATAAAAAGGTGGTTGAAAAAAACTACTCTCATTTCCGGCAATTTTTATTGTGGGTAGACAGGGTTTAATGGTCATACTTGTGGTACAGGAAGTATAGTCAATGTCAGTCATCTAAAATTGTGGTTGAACGACTACTTTTTCCGGCACTTTTTAAATCTGGGGAGGTCATGCAGGTGGGGCTCTGCCTGTGGCCCAGGACAGGTATATAGTCAATGTCCAGTTCAACTAAAATGGTGGTTGAAAAAAAACTCACTCTTTCCGGCACGTTTTAATCTGTGGGTCAGGAACAGGTTTAATGGTCTCATAATGTGGTACAGGACGGTATTGTCAATGTCCAGTTCAAACTAAAACGGGGTTGAAAAGACTCCTTTTTCCGGCACTTTTTAAAATGCCGGGGGTCATGCAGGTTTGGGGCTCAATGCTGCGTTCCGGACAGGGATATTCAATGTACAGTTCAAAGTAAAATGATGATTCAAATCATACTGCCTTCTGACAATTTTTAATTTGTGGGTCATGCAGGTTTAAGGGTCATACTGTGGTGCAAGACAGGGATAGTGAATGGTCTGTGAGTTTTTTTCTGTGGCTTTTATAACCTAAGTGTGTTGCCTAAGATGTAGCATGTATCCATTTGACTGTTGTGGATGTTAATTCCAGCTTCTCCAGCCCTGTTTGGGTGTAAGAATGAAGGTGTTGTTGCTCTCCCATAGACTTTAATGGTCATCGGTGATAATCTATCATCGACCAGCGAATATGTTATTGGTTATTGCCGTTATCGACCATCGACCCGATAGTCATCGTAATCGCTCATCACTAATTATTATTATAAAAATAAAGATATTAGTTAAAATATAGCATCCAGCATCTCATTCAGGCCGTGGGGTTTTAAAGTACTGAGCTTATAAATCCAGTAGACCTCCCTTTTACTCAACATTTTTGCTCTATCTACAGAATTTTCCGCAATGCGTTCGATAGGCTGGATAGAAAAAACAGGATCCCTGCTATTGTGGACCTCTAAAAAGTTCCGCAGTAGACTATATATAAGTCTAGAAAAGCACAAACGAATCATTCTCACCAGAGGAATAAAATGCCGGTTCTTTATTCAAATCTTCATGCACTAGGATAAAACAGTAGTGGTGCTGACAGTAGCAAACTGACGCGTTTCGGGCAAAATACTGAGACCTTGTTCACAGTGTATCCGTTCAGCTTGGAGTGCTGGTTATATATGAGAAACCCTACTACGTCATGAATCACGTGACTTCCGTTTGTTCACTTTCATTGACAAATTACTCATATGGCACTCCCCTTTACTATTAAAAAGTAATTTTAAAAAACCCAAAAAAGATAATAAAATATGGTTTGCACAAACGGGGTTTTTTGCATGCGGAAAGGAGATGCAACATATCTCATTTCCCAAAAAAAAACCAAAAATTCAAACAAATGAACAGCTCAAAGAATATACAATACGCAATTTTTTTAATTGCAAAAACGGATCATTTTATTTTTATGAAGAGTAGGCAAACCTTTTTCCCCACAACTCTTTGACTTGGAGAGAATCCTTTTCAACTTTATTGAAAGGGAAATTTTAAAACGTGGAACAACAAAACATAACTTACTATGAGACAGGAAATAAAAAACCAATAATATTACAAGCGATCAAACATACAAAACAGTAATAAAATACATTACAAAAAAGGGGGGCGCAGAAAAACACAAAAAAATGAGGATGCTGCTCGACGGCAATGGGCATAACAACAATTTAAACAATGCTATTAACAAGAATACAATGCTTACATCTACACCCCAAAAGGGGTATTTTTAACTTACCCGGCGATGCAACCCTTAGACTAATGGGAGAGAACATGGACAGTCTTCACTAAAAGTTCTTAGAAGAAAATGGCTGTGGGTACAATATGAGAAAAATATGATGCATATATATATATAGCCTGAGCGTATAGTGGGGGCGGACACTCCCCCGGTAGCCAAGGTGCCACATTAAAACCTTTAGAAGAAAACAACAAAATCAGTTCAGTAACGGTCTGAGGAAAATTTTGGGGGTCTTTTTTTTCCTACAAACTCTGACCTCCATTTCCTGACTTTGGCACTTCGCGGGGAAAAAAATTGGTTATCAGTCCTAAGGCCTTCATTTCTTTTCGATTGAAGTCCTTTACAAAACAACATCTCCGGGTTCAAATTAGGTTTACGGGTCTGACATTTGTACCTTGTCTGTAAAATGAGAGGTTTTGTCTTCTCCTTTTGTCCCAAAGGGTATCCCCAGGATTTGTACTTTCCCCAAAGGGCCTTGTAAAATTTTTTGAAAGTAACTTTTTTTTTGGAGACATCTAAGTTCTTGTGCTAGGCCTTTTGTTGAACAAAGGGAGAATAATATCTCTAGCTTGTGTAAGCTCATCCACCGTAAGGCTTTATACAGTAGTCCAACCTTTTTGCAATGTTCTGATCGCTTTGGCCCGGGTTTTTGAAACCTTACTAGTAATCAAGCAACTATACTCGGTTTAAAGATTCCAAGGGGAAAACTTTGAAAATTTCCAACCAAGCTGTTTGTTGGAAACTTTTGTGGCAAGATAAGACCTCGGCCGGACTCTGCATAAATTTCTGGCCTAATATTCATATGTGTCTTTCTCAAAATTTTGTCAGGACGGGTTTTTTACGAAAATGTAGATCAGGGGCAGGTAGTATCTTTAAGGCGAATCTGGTACAGCTCAAGGGGCGTGGTCTGCTGGGTTTGGGACATCGCACATAGCCCACAAAGATTTTTTTGGGGCCCCTTCTGATTTTTTGGGACCCTGTTGTTTACATAGACATAAAATCTTCTGGCCTCATTAAAAAATTAGCCAACACACTTTCGTCTGCAGGGGAACACTGTTTTTTTGTCAATTTCCACATCTATTTCTGATAAAATCACTCAGCCACTCTATGCAAACAGCAACAAAGCCCTAGTCTGGGTATTGTAGCCTGGTGGGTGCCAGCTTCGCTTTACCCATTTCAAAGCTAACCTGGACCTGGCAATTCAGGTCTATAGTTTTGAGATAACCCACTGGACATTGTTTTTTACTGAACATCGCAAATAACACTTTTTTCCTAGACTGACTTCCCAGGGGGGAGAGACTATGGCTACACATTTGTCGACAACATCTTTAAAGAGTCTCTCCATGCACCATAATGCCTTTTTCCTGAGGAAGGGAGATCCCAATCACATGTGTCGTATTTAAAATTCCCGGGGAGAGCTTACCTTGAAGGGCACAGGTCCCGCGAACAAAGGGATCATACAGACTGTTCACATAGAAAGACACCACGCTTTTTAAAGGGCCCTTTTGCCTTTCAAACTGAAAAGTAAAGTGTCGTCTTGATTTCCCATTTGACCCCCTAGGCTGCGCTGATGGGTAGAGTCTGTCCCCAAAAGTCCAAATCTTTAAAATCAGGGCATATCTGAGTGGGGAAGGCTTCATGACAACTTTGCTGTTTACCTATCTTTTGCAGTCTGAGGTTCGAACGGGCGAACATGTTTGGGTTTTTTTGAGTAGACGATTGCAGCCTCGGTGAAGGAATGACTTAGGCCATCATCTACATAGAAGTCCCCCTCTCAACAAACTGTCTGACATCTGACCAAATTCTTTCTCACCTTCTTGAGCAATATCTGAGTCCATAGATAGCACTGAAGGAAGGGGGCTTTTGCCAAAAGCTGTACTTTCATGGGGTATTCTGGAGTTTTTGGCGGGGTCATTACTTAAAACCAAAGAACCTCAAGAATTCCTATGTTTTTTCCTTTAAATTTTGGGAAACAATGAAACATTTGTTTATATCGGCAAAAACAGGAGGGTTCTTTGCAAATCTGATGGGGACCCCGAGGATGTGTTTTTGGGGTCGGGCCCTGTCAAAGAACACTTTAAAGGGACCACCTTTACACTGTGACGGAGTCGAAACTACCGGGTTTTTCCTGTTTCTTAGGGTGATAGACACCAAAAAAAAATTTTGGTAGGTACCAGTGTTCTTCATTTTTCTAAGGTTGGGGCTACTTCTGCATGCCCTTTCCAAGTATTTTTCAAAATAGAAGAAATGTACCTTCTTCTGGCGTTTTTGGAAGTTGCGCTTTAGGAAAAAAAGGCGTTGCAGTGTTTATCCCTGTTTTTGGGGGGGGGAAGGCGACATCTCGAGTTTTAAAGGGGAAGGGGTGCTCCCCCAAGTTTTCTGTTGATTTTTTGAAAAACCCTTTTTTTTTATTACTCAAGAAAGCTTCATCTTCAATAAAGGGGCTATCTTATGACTTCTTGAACTCTGAAAGACTGTGCACCCTAAATGATCTGGGTCATCGTGGTGGGAAAGCTTCTCTTTTTTCCCGAAAGCTTCTCTTTGGGGGAAATTTTTTAGGACGGGGTTGGGAAAAGGGGGGGGGGACGCCCTTTCCCTCCAAAAAATTTGGGTAAAAGCGGTTCACAGTGTTGGTTTGTAAAATTTCCAGGCAACATTGCCGATGAGCCCCACCCCAGGTCAACTTCGAGCTAAGGGGTTTGGGGGGCCATTTAACTCTTTCCCCCCTTTTTGGGGGGGCTCTTAAAATTTTCCTCCAAAGGGAGGGAAGGTTTTGAGCTTCGGGGAATGCAGGGTAAAATGTGCTATGGTTTTTCAATGACCTTTTGGTGCAATGCTGCCCCGGTTATAATCTCATCTCTTTTGTTGGGGTTTAAATTCTTTCAGTAAAGGTAGGTAAGTTAGGGATATTTCTCCATCATGGATTCGCTGATTTCCAGCAGCTCTTCCCCTGTCCTCTTTGCTGACAACCCGAGCAATTTTGAGGAATAAGGAACGTGCCCTCTAATTTTTAAGATACAAAGAAGGTTAGTTTGCAAGAAGATCTGTTGCTTTGATCATCAAGAATAGCAACGTTTCACGGCCTTCTCTCTGTGACCAATTGGGGAGACAGAACGAGACAAATCTGGACAGGATTTACCACAAAAACCTTTCCCCCAACTTGTGGGCACGGGGCGTCACTTCGGGAGATATGGGGTCTTTTTTCCCCCCCGCCTGCTCTGTTTTTTGGGCTGAAGGTGTGAGAATCCTGGTGTAAAGCCGCATTGTGTTTCATTGCGTCACATTCTGAACACTTAAGATTTGCCGTACAGTTCCCCTTTTCAAGATGGGAAGTTGATGCCAACCCTGTAGCAAATACGATTTTTTTTGAGGGAAAGCTTTTCGTTTCCTTGAAGATTTTTTTCTGAAAAACCCCACATTTTTCATGAGTGTGGCTTCTTGGGAAGGGCATTCTCGAATAGGTCTCTTGCTGAGGCTTCTCAGCCCCTGCAGTGCGAAGCTTTGCTATGTAGTCGTAGGGGATAAAACTGGTCTTGTGTACCCTAACAGGTTTGCCCAAAAAATTACGGGGAAGGCGGTTTACCTACTTTTCATTATATGTAACTGTTTAAAGTCGAAACTTGATAAATTTTTTTCTCTTTTCTTGATGAGTATAAAGTCTACAAAGAAAGAGAATGGGGAAATAACGTTTAAAACCTTTCTTTTAAGCAGGAACCTTCGCCCAGTACTTCCTTGCAAGCTTTAAAGTAATTTTTGTACATGGGGTTTTACAACCCACAACAGTGGGCCAGAAAAAAGCCCTTTCAAATCTTTCCCCCTCACCCCTTTGGGAACTTAAGTTCCATCACAGGTCACTTAATTCTCTTAGCTTTGGAAACTCTTTTTGGAGATCTCAAAATCTTCAATTCTTTTTAAGACCGGCTTTCTATCACTTCTGGTGAGCCCAAAAATTCGTCAAGTCTGTCCCATATCATTTTTTAAAAACCTCTACTTTTGGGAAAAAAAGTTAAGTTCTAATTCTTTTTTTCATGTTCTACTCCCGGCCCCACCACTTGACTAGGAGATCAACTCTCGCTTGCGGACAGAGCAAGTTCTTTGATGGTGTTTTTTTAATAAGATCACAAGCTCCCTTTTCCTTCAAGTCGGTCTTCAAACTTGTGAGCCCTTTTTTTACTAGCTCAGGGCTTGCAAAAATCTGAAAAATCAACATCCTTTATTTCAATTTGAGATCTGGAGGGGGGTTAGTAGTGAAATCTGGTTTATATAGCGATTTAAAATTTATTTTTTTAATATCACCCTCCTCTTGTTCCTCCCTTTAAAAGGGGGTTTGGCAAGTTGGGACGTTTTTCGTTTAGGTGCAGGTTGTACTGAAGGTTTTACAGCCTTGAGGGTTCTCTTTTTTTTTTATGTAGGGTGCGTGGTTACCTGAGGGGAGCTTCGTGTAACAGGATTTTCGGAACTCATAAGCAGGGCGTGGGCTCTGCCCTGACTTGAATATACTGGCTTTTTGACTTGGCAAGTTCAATACAAAATCTGAATACGGGGAGAGTTGTCACATCTCTGATTTTATTAAGAAGTTGCTGATCTTCCCCCTCTTGAACTGACTGCTTTTTTCTAAAACCTCGCTTTGGGAAAGCAGCAGCGCAGCTTCTTTTTTTTTTTCGATTGGGATTCTCTCCCTTGCCTTTCCAGTTCTGCCTTTCTGGACTCGCCTAACGTGCCTTTTTGGGCTGCTTTTAAAAATGCATCCTTGCCCCAGCAAATCTTCCCTTACCTTTTGGCCGCCTCAGCTTCAGCCGGCGCCATGGCGCCGTAGAGCTTTACCGACCTCTTTGAGCTTTTAGAGCTAAAGAGGCATAAACCTTGTCCATGTCGTGTGCTTTCTCCTTCTGACAGGCGACGCTTTGACAGCTTATTTGCTTGTGGTTTTCCACTTGTTCCAGTAGAGATCTTGCTGCACCGTATACGTGCAGACTAGGGTTTTGCAATCGAGCTATTAGAAGGGCCCCTGTCTTTCTGTGGCCCTTTTGCTCTGTAGCGTTTTTACAGTTGAGATTCCCTGTGACTACCTGAAAGGCCTTTGCTTTTTCTGCAAACCCGCTGCGCTGCGACAAATGGCACGGGGAATATTCTCTGTAACCCACCTAAGAAACGGCCCCTTTTACGTACTGTCCTCCCCCAAGGTTTTTGGAGCATAAATTGACAGGGACTAAACCTTTCCCACAACCATTGACTGGGGAAAATACCCCCTTTTACAATTTTTCATAGGGAATGTAAAACTTTGGAACATACAAAAAAAAACTTACAAGATGTACAGGAAAAATAACCGATAATATTACAAAGCGATGCAAACATACATACATGTGAAAAATACATTACAAAAAAGGGGGGGAAAACACAGAAATGGGGATGCTGTCTCACGGGCAAATGGGGGATAACAACTAACGTAAACAAAGCTTTAACATAGAATACAAGCGTTAAATCTACACCCTGAAGGGGATTTTTAACTTAAACCGGCGATCAAGCTGTAGATCTAATGGGAGAAACAGTGGACATTCTTCCTACATGTGTCTTAGAGAAAAATGGCTGTGGAAGGGACTATACATCAGCAAATCACATGTAAGGCTATGGCAGGGTTATAGTTCAATCTACATTAATGTAAATAGCAATGGTACAACATCCACTGATGGAGCTAAACTAACAAACAAAATACAGTGTACAAAACGAAACATAAGATAATAATATAATATAACCGACGTAAGTGGAGGCTGACAGGGGTTTTTGCAGGGGTTTTGGACCATTCTTTTTATCTGAAAATGTTTTTTTCTTTTTTTGTGATATCTGTCGTGTGTTGTTTAAGTTTGGAAGGGGCAAGTATATTTTTTAGAGTTCTGGATTTTCTATATATAAAGTGAGGTTGTGCAGGTATGACATCTTTCAAACCAGGATCGCGGAGTAAAATATTCCAATGTCTGTGGACAATTTCTTGTATTTCTCTGAACTGGCTATTATGAGTGGTGATAAAAAAATAAATTAAAATCCGTATCACTCTTTAATTTCTTTTCAGAATTCAAGTATTGTTCCTGAGTAAGGGAAGCTGCCTTACTACGAGCTCCTTTAAGTAGTTCACTGGGATATTTCTTTTGCTTGAATTTATCAGTTAGCTTATTAGCTTGGGTATCAAAAATGTCTTCTTCAGTGCAATTTTTTTTGAGTCTTCGGTACTGTCTGTCTTTTTGAAAAATGTTTTAGATGCCACCCTTCCATTATTTATATAAAGATGTAAGTCCAAAAAAAATAAGTTCATGTGGGTGGACTTTGGAAGTGAATTTTATGCCCCATGAGTTTGTGTTTAAAAGTTCAACGAACTGATTAAAAGTGTCAGTGGGGCCGTCCCAAATAAATATAAGGTCATCAATAAAACGTTTATAATAAATAATGTTTCTAAAAAAAGGATTATTAGGGCCATTAATAAAAAAATCTTCAAACGCTCCCATAAAAAGATTAGCCAGCGATGGGGCTACTTGACTCCCCATCGCTGTACCCACTTGTTGGTGAAAGTGGGCGGAGTTATATTTTAAAAAAATATTTTTTAAAATCAATTCCAATCCTTTTAATAAAAAAGTTTTTAAAAACTTCAGAAAAAATGGGTTCCTTATTTAAAAAGCTTAAAACTGCTTCCAGTCCCAGCTCGTGTCTGATATTGGAATATAGGGCTTTCACGTCGAGAGATGCCATTATAAATATCTCGTCCCACTGCATACCAATTAAATCGCGTAAAACAGAATCTGAATCCTTTAAAAAACTTGGCCAGCGTTCCACTAGGGGTTGTAACTGTAGATCAATAAAATGAGAAAGGTTAGAAAGTACTGAGTTGACCCCTGAAATTATAGGACGTCCAAGGGGATTATTAACGTCCTTGTGCACTTTTGGCAAATGGTAAAAAAATGGGATTGAGGGGTTATTGACTGTTACATTTTTTTTTCATCTTTCGTGATAATATTCTCTTCAAAGCTCTGTTTAATAAAATCTTCATATGTGGTTTTCAATTTATCATGAGATGCAGGTGAGACCTTTTTATAATAAATCTTGCACTACCACTGCTCCACCTTTATCTGCGTTGCAGATAACTATTTCCTTGTTGTTTGATAATTGTTTTAGTACCGCACATTCTTTTTTACTAAGATTTGTCTTTGGTGGTAGTTTTTTCTTTATCTTCCTTAGATCCTCGGTTACGAGGTCCAAGAAGACTGGTATATAGTTCCCCTGGGAGGTTATAGGGTAGAACTTAGAAACAGGCTTAACTTCTGCCTCTAGTCTGCCCTTTTTAGGTGTTTCTTCTGTGTTTTTTTCCGCTTTGTTTTTCTTACAATTTATTTTTTTATTGAAAAATCTCTTGAGAGTGAGTTTTCTAATAAATTTGTGTAGGTCCTGAAATACTACAAAATCGTCTATCGTATTATCCGGACTAAAACCCAGACCCTTTCGTAAAATCCCTTCTTCTATAGCAGATAGCTTATATTTAGATAAGATTTTTTCTTTTTTGTTAAGTTTTTCTTTTTTGACTTATGTGCATTCTTTTTTAATTGTTTTTTCAAGAGATTATATCTAATCTATTCATGTAAGCCCATTTGTGCTTAATTCATATTAAGCGCTCTAGTCCAAATAGTGTTCCCTAGTTATAGTTTGTTAGTAATCCCTAATCCGGGTTGCTGCGGACTGAACTTCTCCTTATCGTACACCTCGGCGTCCTCGTGGAACCGGCGGCGGGAACCAGGACCAGAGCTGCTCTTCTTCATATCTCTATATTGAGAATAAGCGCAAATATGAGCTGTACCGTATCCTTAGTACAGCAAAAATAGGTGAGCACCCGACCATCTCTTCACATTCGGTGTGTATCTACGTAGGACCCGATCTGCACTCTTTTTTTACAGCCACCAGCGTCTCATCTTCCACGGGGGACGAGCGCATCATTATCTGCTACAATCCAGCCCGGGCTCGGGCATAGGCAGGCTGAAAGGCGCAACGATCGGAGCTCCTCTCTACTTTCCCCCGTCCAAGGGAAGCGTTATCACCCAGCTGTACGGTTACATTGTACAGCCCTAATAGGTGAGCGGTCACTCAGGCTATCGGCACATTGTAGCACTTCTAAAGACCACAGACATTGTTACAAGTTTGTAAACTATATTACACTATTTGTGCGCTTTCTCTTCCTTCTTCTCTTTTTTTCCCGAGCTTTTCCTATATAAAAAAAATGGACTATCTACAACGTAGACAGACATTCAGGAATCAATTGATGAACAAGCTCATCACTGGCACTATACAACCAGAGACGATAAGGACAACTACAGACCAACGAGAGTTTACTGAGGAGGAAACCAGGACTCTACATGGTATTTCTCGCAACCTTGAAAAAGGTCTTTTGTCAGAAAGCTTTCAACATATTGATGCCACGTTTTTAGAACTTTATATACATGAAAAAATTGTCCTCAAAGGTCTAAAAATTTTTAAACCCAATCCATTTACTGATAGCGATACTGATTTTAATTATCTTTGGCAAGCAAATTTGGAGCAATGCTCCTTGAATCTTTTGGGTTTGCTAGTAAATAAGAGGAAAAACAATTGTTTAACACTAGCCAAGGAGGTGGAATTGAACCTAATAGCTTTCTCAAACATTCAACCCCACCCCGAGTATTATAATTTAGAACAAAAAAATGGTTAATCATTTAAAAAGAAACAAACTTGATGTAATTAATAAAAAATTACACAAATTAACTAGAGACAGATTTGATAAGACAAATCCACAACCCCACGCTAAAAAAAATTGTAGATCTATTCCAAATATCAGCGGCACACTAAAAACTAAGTAAAACATCAAAGGCATATAGGAATTTTTGAAAACGCATTACTGCTAATGAAATATGAAAACCTGGGATTCTTAGTTCACAGTTTTGATCAAAAATGTTTAAGCTCACCTCCCAATTGCGTCAAGGGGATCCCAGCACAGGTGAGTTCCTAACACTAAAATGTTACCTCTCTAGGAGCCTGTTCAGACTACAACATCTCAGGGAGTGAAAAGAACTTCTAAAGTGCCCTGTGAATTGAAGAGTGAAGAGCGGCGGCTGTCATGTGCGTGTCATAATAAAACACAGCATTGTATGAAGACCAAACCACGTTACCTATGCATATTTGAGCATGGCACAACGTTCTACAACACCTACAGGCTCTCTGCAGCCAGGAAATAGCTGTTTTTAACGCGATTTGCCGCAAATTCGGGTCGAAACGATTTTTGTTGGGAAATTCGGCGAACCTGACTAATTGAATTTTTTAGAAATTCGCCCATCTCTAATGACAGGGTGTACAAGGGAGGGAGCGCTATTTGGCTTTTGGAACGCAGGTTTTGGTGGGCGCCATGTCACATTTGCAAAGCCCCTGAAGTACCAGACCAGTTGAAACCTTCCATAAGTCACCCCCTTTTGGATTCAACACCCCTCATGAATCTCATCTCGGAGTATATTGTGCATTTTGGGCACACAGGTGTTCCATAGCTTTTTGTAACATTGGGCCATGAAAATGGGGGAAAAAACGCAGTTCCGTCATTGTTTTTTGGGTATCAATTTTACAGCGTT
Organism: Phyllomedusa bahiana; assembly: GCA_025379985.1. NCBI lineage: Eukaryota > Metazoa > Chordata > Amphibia > Anura > Hylidae > Phyllomedusa > Phyllomedusa bahiana. Next base: position 21,583 of record JAODAL010020998.1, on the reverse strand, counting down.
CGCCATGCAGTGTAAATGACATGATAAATTTACTATCAGGGTCGGTACAAATGCAATGATATAAAATTTATATAGTTTTTTTTTTATGTTTTATTACTTAACACAATTAAGTGGGGGACACCATACCCTCATTCTGCAACTGGGGGACATCCTACCCTCACTCTTCTACTTATCCTGTGTATTTGATTAGTTATATTCTTACTGTTCTAATCCTCTTCTTTGTGTGATTTTGTGTACCCTTTGTTTACTTTTCCTTCACTTGTCCCCTGATGAGATGGTAAAGGACATCGAAACATGTTGGGACACGTAAAATTGTTTTGATGTATTAGGGTTTTTTGTTGTTGTTGTAGGGTCAGTTCCTGACAGGGACGTCCTTGTTGGGGCGACTGCCCTGTGGTTAGGCTTAGGGGTCTGGCAGGACAAGTAGGGTTGTCCAGTTGTCCTACAGTTGCCTTCTATACCTACTTTTTTGTATAATTGTTTGTTTGTTTTTCATTTGGCCTCTTTTTAATCATTATTAATAAATGTTATGTTTCAGAAATATACATTTTTTTACGTAGTTTTGTTGTCTTTGAATATTTTGTATATCAAAGATACTTGTTGTTATTTCTTGTATCTTGCATCGATTAGTGTGAGATTTTTTTCTAGGTTGATATTACAGTGATACCTAATTTGTATTTTTATTAATGTTTTACTGCTTTTACACAATAAAAACACTTATAATTATTCAAAAAAAAAGAAAAACATGTTTTTGCATCGGGCCATAGTCTGGAGAGTAGTGTTGAGCGATTAATTATCGACAAAGTTGAAACATCGGCACGAGAATTTACGTACTGATCGGCATTTTGATCGATCACAGGTACGTGGCGATAATTTAGGGTTAAGACAATCTGTGCATAATCTATTAATAACGCGCCATTTTTCGGCGCAAATCCTGTCATTTTGGCGGCCACAAATAAGCTTAACAGAATCAAAGCTAGGGTTGAGATGTGTGTGCGATGTCATGTACTGGAATGTGGTATGGTTGCGATTGCTGGAAAAATCACAATGACCTCGTTTTTACACACGAACAGCCCTTCCAGTTCATGATCATGTGTGTCAGCCGTCTCATAGAGTAGGATGTGCGCTCTGCCTCTGCCAAACAGCGTCAGCAAACAGTCAGCGAAATTATGCCTATTTTTTCACAGAGACAGCTCTATTTTAGCTGTGATCCTTAGAAGTTAGTTAGATCAAGATTGAGCAGATTTTAGACTAGTTTGGGCAGAGATGTTATAAAGGAGCAAATCTACCGCTTAAAGTCACGGGGAGGACGCGGGGGGGGGGTGGGGTTGGGGCGCGGGCGAAACACAGACAAAGCCTATAAAGGATACTGATATTGGTACGCCAAAACCGGTTGTTTCAGGAAGACATATGCATTGCCTTATATTAGGAACAGATCTTTCTAGTAACTGAAGGTCTTTTGTTAGGTGCAAAATCCATTTTTTATTATCAGTATTATTTCAGATAGGTGTTTTTTTTCAATTTTGCCAGTCCAGCTTTTTTGTATAGCCACCTTGCATTTAAATTTTAAATACGAATTTTTAGTCACCACGGGTTGATGGTGCCAAAAAAATACCTTTTATTATCCCGTATACATTCAGATACTTTTTTTTTTTCACTTTGGCGCAGGCCAGCTGTGTTGAAGAGCCCCCTTTCAGTTAAATTGAATCCGCAACGTTGTATCAACCAGGTGTACTGTGGTCCAAAAATACCTTTTAATATCCTATACTTTTCAGACAGGTGTTTTTTTCATTTTTGGGTCAGTAAGTTTTGTTGATAGATCTACTTTGCAGTTACTTTGAAACAGCTTTTTTTTAGTCCCACAGGTGAATTGATGGGTGCCAAAAAATCCTTTAATCCCTAAATTTCAATACGTGTTTTTTCATTTTGGCGCAGGCCGCTGTGTCGATAGAGCCACCTTGCAGTTAAATTTTAATAGCAACTTTTGTAGTCACCAAGGGTTGTACTGATGGGGGCAAAAAACCTTTTTAATATCTGAAAATTTCAGACAGGTCTTTTTTTACTTGTGGTCAGTCAACTATGTTATAGATCAACTTTGCATTTAAATTTAAATACAGCAATTTTTTAGTCCCACAGTTGAAAAGGTGCCAAAAAAACCTTTTATTACCCGTATACTTTTCAATACGGTTTTTTTTTCACTTTGGCGCAGGCCAGCTGTTGATAGAGCCCCCGCAGTTAAATTAAAACCCCAGCAACTTTGTAGTAAAGGGGTGACTGATAGGGTGCCAAAAATACCTTTTAATATCGTATACATTTCAGACAGGGTTTTTTTTCACGGGGGCAGTCAAGCTTTGTTGATAGATCACTTTCAGTTAAAATTTGAATACAGCAATTTTGTAGTCACCAGGGGGAAAATTTGATAGGTACCAAAAAATACCTTTTATTATCCCGAACTTTTAAACAGGTTTTTTTCACTTTTGGTCATCAAGTTTTGTTCATAGAGCTATTTTTGAGTTAAATTTGAATACAGCAATTTAATATTCCCACAGGTGAATTGATAGGTGCCAAAAAATACCTTTTATTATCCCGTATACATTTCAGCGGGGTGTTTTTTACTTTTGGTCATCAAGCTTTTTTCCATAGAGCTATTTTTTGCAGTTAAATTTTGAATACAGAAATTTAGTAGTCCTACAGGTAAAATTGGATATGCCAAAAAAATACCTTTTCTATCCTGTTCATTCAATAGGTTTTTTTTTCACTTTTGGGGTCAGTAAGCTTTGTTGATAGATCTACTTTGCAGTTTAAATTTTGAATACGCAATTTTGTAGTCACCACAGGTGAATTGATAGAGCCAAAAAAATCCCTTTTTTATCCCGTAACATTTCAAACAGGTTTTTTTTTCATTTTTGGTCATAAGCTTTGTTGTTTGATTACTTTGCTATTTAAAAAATTTTATACAGAAATTTTTTGTAGCCCACCCAGGTGAATTGATGTTGCCAAAAAATACCTTTTTTATCCCGTATACTTTTTAGATAGGGTTTTTTTTTTTCATTTTGGGCCAGCCAGTTTTGTTGATAGAGCCACCTTCAGTTAAATTTGAACCAGAACTTTGTATCACCACGGGTGTACTGATGGTCCCCAAAAATACCTTTTAATATCCGTATACATTTCAAAAAGGTGTTTTTTTTCCTTTTTTGGTCAGTCAAGTTTTGTTGTTTAATCAAAATTTTGCAGTTAAATCTGAATACAGCAATTTTTGTAGTCACCACGGGTAAATTTAAAAGGGTCCCAAAAAAAATACCTTTTATTATCCTGTATACTTCAGACAGGTTTTTTTTTTCACTTTTGGTATCAAGCTTTGTTTCAAAAGCTACTTGCGTTAAATTTGAATACAGAAATTTAATAGTCCCACAGGTAATTGATAGGCCAAAAAATCCCCTTTTATTATCCGTATACATTTCAGACAGGTGTTTTTTTCCTTTTGGTCGTCAAGCTTTGTTGATAATCTACTTTGATTTTAAATTTTGAATACAGAAAAATTTGTAGTCACCACGGGTGAATTGATAGGTGCCAAAAAATTCTTTTATTATCCCGTTACATTTCAGATACGTTTTTTTTTTTCATTTTGGGGCGCAGGCCAGCTTTGTTGATAGGGGCCCCCTTCGGGTTAAATTTGAATCCGGGCAATTTTGTTTTGATTTGGGGGGAATTTGAGAAAAAGCTGTGATTTTGCCGCCCTTTTTAATAAATTCCCCCCAAAAACTCTTCCATACCTTCTAAAATTTTTATCTTTCTGAACTTTGGAGCAAATTTCCCAAGTGGTAAGCGAGAAAAGAGAGGGAAAGGACATGGGGGGTAGATTTTAACAGAGAATTTTGCCCTTCCGATTTTTTGGCGACAACACGCATGCCAGCGGATGGGGCTTTTTGCAGGCCCCTTAAAGGCCTGCCCATCGTGGGCCCAAGGGCCCTTTTGAATTTTTAGAAAACAAAAAGAAATCGCCAATCTTTTTCTTCATTGGTTTTAATTTAAAACCTGCAACCACAGTCTTCCCTCCTCGCCTCCCCAGTCAGGGCCAAAAAATTTCGTCATAAAGCATCATCACACCCTTTTTCAACATTAAAAAAAAAAAAAAAGCCCAAATGTAAATTTCGTGTACCCACCCTTTGGGGATAATCCTTTTCCTGAAACCTCTTTGATGACAAAATGCGGTTGGGGCAGAAGGCACTTTAAAAGATCAAGGGGCCAAAGAGGATGTTTTTTGCCCCTGCTCTGAGGGCCCATTTACTGATGCCATCAGAGGGAGGAAAAAAGGAAAGCCGGTAAAACGGAAAAAAATCCCGGGGGGTCCGCAAACCCCCTTCCCCCGGGGTCCCTGGCTTCTACCCCCAAAAGTCCTGGATGCAGAATGTCAGGATACGAATAAACCTGTGTTGATGTTGAAAAATGAAGACATTCCCAATCCAACTTTGGTTTTTTTCAGCAAAATTGTTTTCCGAGGGGGGCTTCAAAAACTGGGACGAGGAAAAGACGATGGGGAAAAGTGCCCAGTACGGGTCCCCCCTCAAAAAGGGAGGGGGTGGGGGGTCGCAAAAAGTCCGCTGATATTTTCCCGGGCCACCCCCACGGCCCAGGGGGAAACCCCCGTTTCCTGCTTATCGCCGTCAAAAAGGCCCCGCCCTCTCAACCCTTTTGGCCCTTCTTTGGGGAAAAACCTCTGATTCACCCAGGATGCCCAATTCCCGCCTTCCCCGTAAACGCATAAAGAAAGACAAGAACCTTGGGTGGTTTTTAAACCCAAACCCACCAACATGTCAAAAGGTCACATGAAAACGAATGCATGAGTTTGAAATGGGGGAAACATTTTCCCAAAAAAAAGGCCAGACCGACCCCGGGCCCTCCAACCCTGCCACCCTCTGTTTTCCGCCTCCCCCTTTTCCCTCCTCCCGCCCCCACCAAGCTTTTCCTCACTCCCCAAGTCTCTCAGAGTCATGATCAGGATCAGCCTCCGCTTCAACCCCCAAACCGTGGGCCCAGTCCCACCAGCACCACCAAAAACCCATCCTCCCCTTCCCCCTTCCCGCCATTTTAAACTACCGCACCCCTGAAACAGCCCCAGTCTGGCCCCCCAGCCTTCTTTTTCCGGGTTTAGGGACAAAAAAAAACATTTTAAACCCCCAAACCACCGAAAGCCAAAAAACCCAAATTTGTCGGGCATTGCCGGGTTTTTGGGCCCCTTGGGAATTTTGCCTTTTCTGTCGGGTTTGGAAAACCACAGATGGGTTCCCGGGCCTTTCCCAAGGCCCTTTTGCCTCCCCCCAAAAAACCAATTTTGCCGGGGGGCAGGCTTTTCCTTTCCCAAGAAAACCCAAATCCCTCCCCTTTGGCCACCCCACGTTTCATCCAAAATTTAAAGGGCGGGGTTGGGTCTGCATTTTTGTGCCCGGGAAAAGTCCAACTGACCACCGACAAATGGCCCTTGGGTAAGCACGGCCAAGGCCGCTATATCCTTGACAGCTCACTGGTAAACGGGTTTGGATTTTCTCTAAAGGGTAAAGGGTTTGGCTCTCGGGCCCTTCGGGCACACCCCTTCAAAACCGCAGGGATGGTGCAGGGTTCTTTCCCCTACAAGGTCCTCGGGTGGCATCACGTGCCCAGGGGAAACCAGGCCGTTTTTAAAATTTAAAATTCGCCTTGGGGGCCCGTCCCCCCACACGGGGTCGGGGAGCTGTGACGGTTCTCCGCAACGAAAACCGAGCGCTGGCGGGGTGACAAAAACCCTTTGGGCCCCCAGGCAAGGTGGTGGGGCAAAATAAGGGCGAAATCTGCGGGCCACCGTAAAGATGGGTTGGGGGCTGAGCCCCTCCCTTGCCTGGCACATGCCCATGAACTTTTTCGCCCCAGAAATTTTTCAAAAAATCCCCCGGGGTTTTCTGGCCCTGCCTCGGGGAAAGGGGTTTCAAAGGGTCTAATTTTCGCATTTCCCCGCCGTTCGCACCCGCTTCGTCCCGCCCTGGCGGGTTGAAAGCGTCAGCTGGCCTCCCCGTCACCGTCCTAAATTTTTTTTAACGTGGAAACCCACTTTTTGGGAAATTTCCACCCGCACTTTGCCCCTGTTGTGGCGGGCACCCCAAATTCCTTTAGGGAGAAAACAAAGGGTGAAAACAGGGCCCTAACAACAGGGGGTGCGGAACCGGGGTTTGACCCCACCGAGAGTGGAGGAGGTAAAAAGAGCTCTCACCACCCTTTTGCCATTTTTGACGAACCCAAACCAAAATGGTTTTTTGAAAAACAATGCCCTTGTCAGAAAGGGGCATTGTGGGATCTTATTTCCCTGGAACTTTTCGTTGGACACCCTGAAAAAAACAGGTCCCGCCAGGAGAGGAGGAGACGGAAAAAATGGGGGAAGGGACCCTTTCTCTTCCGTCAAATCCACAAGGCCCCCGCATTTTTTCACAATTTCATTATCTTCATTAGGCAGGGGTTCGGGGGTCCAGGGGCTATGAAAGGGTGGCGCATCGGGCTTTTCGGGGTGCATCATCCGGGCCCAAAGTCGGGGCGGGTGTTAAGGGCCTTGCCCGGGAAAGGAAGGGGAGGAGGGGGTGAGGGGGTTTTTCCAAGACACCCAAACTTTTTAAACCGCCCTTTCCCTCCCTTTGGGAAAGAGTTTGGCGTAAAATTTTGAGGCGGAGGAAAAAATGAGCAAGATCAGTTTGCTAGGGGCCCGTCGCCCAGGGGGTTTTTGGGAAAAATCGGGGGCTCCACCCTCTCACATGATTGTTTGGGAATCCCTTCCATTTTCCTCCAAAAAGACCCTTTTTGGGAATTTGAATCCCCCAAATTTAACCCAAAAAATGAACAACATTCATTACGGGTGGGGGCCCCCCCCTCCTGGATCCCCCCGGTTCAAAAACAAAACTCAGCCCTTTCCTTCCCACCCACCCAAATAGAAGTAAAATGCGGGAAAAATGGGGGCCCCCCCTTTTTTGCTGATTGAATCAACTGGAGACATCTTTTTGTGCCCTTGCTTCACTTTTCCTCAAATTTTCACGGTGGAACAACACAGCACGGGGAACAGCAGTAGAGGGGCCAAGAAACCTGCGGCGGGGAGCAGCACGGGGAAAAGGTGGCAGAACCAAAAGGGGGTAAACCTCTGGCAATCTTTTTTTCCCCAACCTCCCCCAAACGCATGCAATCCCAGGGCACACCCCCAACACACGAGACCATTTTAAAAGATCATGGTGCACGACTTTTGGGGCTCAAACACCGTTTGTTTTTGTAGGTTCCGGACCCAAAAAAACTTCGGGGTACCCCAAAATGGACAAGGGCCCCCGAGCTCGTTTCCCCCCACGCCTTAGAGTTTTTTGTCCTGCCCACACCAGCGTCATATCTTAGGGGCCCCTTCAGAAACAGCTGGGGGAGCCCATTAAAAGAAAAACCCATCCCGATTTCCACAAAAAAGGGGGGATCGTTTGATTTTCAACAAAAATAAATTCCAGGGTTAGGGAAATCTCTGAGAAGGGTTTGGGGCCCCAATTCCCCAAAGGTCACCGTTTAGTTTCCGGTCAAAACTTCACTTTCCCCCTTCAAACAAAAGGGTTTCCTCTTGAAAATTTTAAAATTTTAAAATGATCATTTTTTCCTGAAATTTTTTATTCTTTTTTCCCAAACAGGTCATTTTGGGCTTTTTTTCTGTATGAGCTGAAAAAGGGACGGGAAAGGGTTTTTCCTTTACAACACCGTATTTCCTTTTTACTCACTTTAAATCTTTAAAAATTTTTCGCATTGTAAAGGGTTTTTTGGGGGTCATTTTTCCTTTTTAGATACACTATAAATTAGGGGCCCTTTGGAAAAAAAGGGGTTTTCTAAGTTGCTTTTTCTCCATTACAATTTTTAATAGGGGCTGAGAAGTCATTTTATTTTTTTTTTTGGGGTCAGGGTGCTTTGAAATCCCAGCAATACTACAGGTCCTTTTTCTAAAAATTTTTGTTTCTAACAACTTTTTTCTTCACAATTGTCCAAAGGGGGTTTTCAAGGGCATTTTTAAATTTTTTGGGGGCTTTTTTTGTTTGGGGAACATGCACCTATAACTACAGGTCCTATTATAAAAAAAATATTTTTTCCCTAACAAATTTTTTTTTTCTTCAAAATTTGTCAAAAAGTGGCTCTTTGGCCCAAGTTTGAATTTTTGGGGGCTTTTTGCTGTAAATTTGCAGTATACAAAGGTCCAAATAAAAAAAAATTTTTTCAAACCCAGACATTTTTTCTTCCAATTTGTCAAGAGTGGGCTAAAAGGGTGATGGTGCTGTCAAAACAGAAAAGGTGGGTAAAACTGTTAATGGACCCCAATTGAAAAATGACTTTTTTTATTGCAAGATTTTTAAAAATAGCTATAAAACCCGGAAATTTGAGACAACCCTTTTAAAAATAAAATTTAAAAAAAGGGGAAAAACAAAGACATGGGGGGTTTTCCCAAATCCTTTTTTAAAAAAATGTTTTTTTCTAAAATTTAAACTACTAAAAAATTTGCATGTAAAAAATTGCGGAAAAAAAATTTCCCTCTGAATTGTACAAGGGAGGTACAGGAAAACTTGACCGGGATGTAGGTTTTTCAAGGACTTTGGAGTAGGGAGCAGGGACAAAGAACAAAGTACAGAGCCCAAATTTCCTCCAGCACTTTGGGAGTAAAATGGAAAAAAAATGCCAAGAAAAAGGGAAACCGGGGGTGGAACAAGAGCGTTAACCACCAAATTTCCAAGGGGAACCCAATTTGTCCGCACCTTTACGGAGGGGAAAAGCCTACCCAGGTCTTGACATGTACTGAGGGGGCTGGGGGTTCTTACCTCACATTTCCGCCCCGCACTCTATTTCACAGCCATTTTTCCTTTGCGTGCGTCAAAAGGGGGGGGGCTTTTTTTTAACCGGTTTTAAAAAAATAAAAATGCCACCCGGGGCTCTCACCCCCCCCACTTTTTAGCCCGGGCAGCGGACCCCCGGGTTTTTAACAGTTTGGGCTGAGGGCAGCACTGGGCTCCACCGTTGGGGGCAATCAGGAGAGCTTAAAATTTTTCTCTAAAAAATTTCGAAAATTGAAAAAGGGATTTCTTTAGGTTAAGTATTTGGTAAAAAAGGGGCCCCAGGGCGGGAAAAACAAATGGCAAAATTTGAGGTTTAAAAAATTTTCTGGGGCGGGAGTCACTTTGGGGCCCCATCTTTTTTGATCTCCAGGGATCGTCCAAAATCAATGAAAAGGTTTTTGGGGGGAAAAATTTAAAACCCTTTGAATTGTTTGGGGCTGAATCAGTCTCTGAACCGGGGAGGGAAAAATGTCTTCTAAAACTAAAATGTTTTTGGGGATGATTGGGAAACTTTTGAAATTACTTATGGGGGGTGCGGACGAATTAAAAAACATCTACACGTGTAAAAAAAAACCTTTAAAAACGGCCGGAGGGGTTTAGGGTTGGGATTTTTTAAACACTTGAAAAAAAAGCAAAAGGGAAATTTAATGAAAAACAAAAAAAATTTTCCCCCCTAAATAAATTCTGTAAACAAATGTCATTCCCAAAAAATATACAAAAATGAGATTCACTGTAAAAAATAGCAAAGTGCCACTTTTTTTAAATCGGGGTGGTTTAAACCCGGTTTTTAGGGTCTTGCTGGGGCCCAGGACGGGGAAAGCCCTATTTTCCAGTAAAACAAAAAAGGGGTTTGAAAAGACTCCTTTTCCCACATTTTTTTAATCTGTGGGTCAGACAGGTTTAAAATGGTCATACGCGGAAACAGACAGATAAAGTTAATGTCCATTTTCAACTAAAAGGGGTGGTTCAAAACTCCTTTTCCCCCGGCACTTTTTTAATTTGGGGGGTCAACAGGTTTTAAATGATCATACGGGGCGGCCCAGGACAGGTATAGTCAATGTCCAGTTAAACTAAAATGGTGGGTTTCAAAACCCCCTTTTTCCCTTTCCCCATTTTTTTAATCTGTGGGCAGACGGGTTTAAATGGTCATACTGGGGTTTACAGAACAGGTTTTTGGCCCAAGGGCCCAGTTAAAAACTAAAATGGGGGGTTGAAAGACCCCCCTTTTTCCCCAATATTTTTTTAAATCTGGGGGTTTAAAACTTTTTTTAATGGTCCTAACTGCGGAATGGGGGGTTTTGTGAGTTTTGGGGGAAGAGTTATGTTTTTATTGGTTTTAATTTTTGTGGGGAAACACGGTTTTTTTGACCCTTTTTTTTGTTTTTTGAAAAGGCGGGGGGAAAAAAAACCCTGCAATCCTAGAAGTGTTTTTTTTTTATTTTTAACAGGGGCCCCCCATGCATATTCATACAAGTTAGTTTTATTCTGGGGGTTTTGAGCCCTTTTTACATTTAAAAACCCAAATTTTTATATTTTTTTTATGTTAAGCTAGAGAGGGGGCAAATTTTTGTCAAAAAATGGGTTTTCGCCAGTTCGTTTAAATTTTTCCCCAAAATTTCCCTTTTTCGCCCCCCCAAATTTATTTGAGTGAACGAATTAAAAACAGCTTTTTCCCCCGGATGCAGAGACCCTTTGTAGGGTGTTGTAAACATTGTGCATGCTCAAATTTCCCATAGGGAGGCGGGGTTTTGGTCTTCATTAAGATGTGCGAATTTCTCAAAAATTCGTTGGGGCCGCCCTTCGAAATTTTTTTTCCGATAAAATTCGTTTAAACCCGAAAAAAACTTGGGGATAAAAGGGGCTTTAAAAAAACCCGAAATTTTTTGGCGCAGAGAGCCTGTATGGTGCTTTGGGAACATTGTCCCCTGCTTAAATATGCAGGGGGATTTTTTTGGGTTTTTGGTCTTCTTTACAATGCTGTGTTTTAGTATGACATGCACATGACTGCCGCCGCTCTTACAATCGCTTCACTCTAAAATTCCCTGGGCATTAACGGGGGTAAAACTGACCAACAAACTGAATTGGGAACGCAGCCTGACAAGGTAACGTCAGCGCCAGCTGGAAAGAAACGAGCTGAGGGCTAAGATACTATAATAGCGTCAAAGAACATAGTAGTAGGTGACTGGAGCCACCACATATCGCAGTACATAAGGGGACGATGGCAGTAGCCACACCAGGGAGTGGAATCTAAGTAGGTCCCGGTTTTCACCAGAGCCCGCAGCAAAGCGGGATGGATTTGCTGCAGCGGAAGTCTACCAGGTCGCTACCCCTGACGTGACTTGTTTGCGATGGCAGCAGAGGTGTAGCGAGGTACAAAATCGCAAGGCAAACTCGGAGTCGGGGACAAGTGTAAGGTCAGGATAGCCGGCAAGGATCATGGTCAAGGGATGGAGGCAAGAGGTACGATACACGGATATGACAGACGAGGCTCAAGGAGGAGGCGGAGGCGGTTTTTACTTTCTGTTATTTGGACATACGATTCACATTCTTCATACTGAAGAAGCTCATCCACAGCCAGTTTTGCAGCATTTGCTTTTGCTTCACCATTCCAGTTTTGTACTTAATTCCATCACTAATGGCACAGAATGCAACATAAGCACCTAAAACATTCCCTGTAGTTAGGGTCTCCTTCAGTTCAAGTACGCTGCATTTGAACAAATTGGTGGATTCGAACTACCACGTTTATACTTCATAATAAACAGCGTTGGAACTTTTTTAGGTATTGATGATGAAGCTGATGGAGGTAGAATTTCCTTGGCCAAAAATGGTTTTGGAACGTTAGCAAACTGACTACGGAGGATTTCTCTATAGTACTTGAGTTTATCCTCCCTCTCAGCAGCTGGAAAAAAGGCTCCCATTTTGGACCGGTAGCGAGGATCCAAGAGGGTGGAGAGCCAGAAGTAATCCCTCTGCCGGATGGTGTCACTAGCCAGGCAAATCAGAATGCTGCGGGCCATGTGCGCAAGTGATTCTGAGGGAAACCCTGCCTCCATCTCCACCGTATACTGCCACGATGCTTGGGGGTGCTTGGAGGACAGTGGCAATATGACAGCGTGGGGAGATCACGGCAGCAGCCACAACAGCAGCATGAGGTCAGACAGTGGCACAATGACAGAGTGTGGCGGTGACGGCATCAACAGCAGCAGCAGCATGAGGTCAGAGAGTGGCACAATGACAGAGTGTGGAGGTCATGGCAGCAGCCACAGCAGCAGCATGAGGTCAGAGAGTGGCACAATGACACAGTGTGTAGGTGACGGCATCAACATCAGCAGCAGCATGAGGTCAGAGAGAGGCACAATGACAGAGTGTGGAGGTGGCAAAAACAGGAGTAGGCCACAGAGTGGCACAATGACCCAGTGTGGAGTTCACGGCAGCAGCAGCAGCATGAGGTCAGACAGTGGCACAATGACACAGTGTGGAGGTCACGGCAGCCACAGCAGCAGCATGAGGTCAGAGAGTGGCACAATGACAGAGTGTGGAGGTGGGTGGCAATACCAGTCCCTGGTAAAGATGGTGGTAGGCAGATGGAGAAACTGGCAGCAGATGTGTGGCATCAGGCGGGTGGCGGCATCAGAATAGTGGCTGAGGCAGGTAGTTTGAATCCAGACTCATTTCTCAAAGTTTTGGTGAGGCGTCATGGCTGCTGCAATCTGACGCCTAAGGCATTGGTGTGTGGAAATCCTGGCCAATCCATGCCTGATTCATCTTGACAAAGGTCAGTTCCACATTTCCCGTGGACAAGCGGGTTCTCCTTGGGGTAATGATGGCCGCACTGAACACCAGCTCTGATGCCACACTGCTGGCCGGGATGGACAGCTTCTCCACTGCAAACTCGGCAAGTTGCGGCCACACATCCAGTTTGGCTGCCCAGTAGTCCAGCGGATCTTCTAACTGGGGTGGCAGAGTGCTGTCCAAGTAGGCCACCACCTGTTGGTTCAGGGTCTGCTCCAGGTCCTGCTGCTGGCGAGTGCCCTCCTCACTAGGCGGGTGAAGGAAGCTGCTCATCAGCGACTCCAGACTTAGGTTGCTGCTGATGGAGCTGGTACTGCTCCTACCCCCCACCTTCCCACAGCAGCTGCGGCAGTGGTATGTGAGCGCTGAGGAACCCCTCCGGTCAGACCTGTCAGAGGATGGACCATGCAGCACATAGGCAGCGACCAATTGAGTACGGAGAATTTCTCTATAGGATTTGAGTTTGTCCTCCCTCTCAGCAGCTGGAAAAAAGGCTCCCATTTTGGACTGGTAGCGAGGGAACAAAAGGGTGGAGAGCCAGAAGTCATCTCTCTGCCAGATGGTGACTATTCGGCTGTCACTAGCCAGGCAAATCAGCATGCTGCGGGCCATGTGTGCAAGTGACTCTGAGGGACTCCCTGCCTCCATCTCCACTGTATACTGCCACGGTGCTTGGGGGTCATCTGCCTCGTCTTCCTCATCTCCCTCTACTTCCTCCAGATGCTCCTTCTCTTCCTCTCCTGTCACCTGGGTAGAAAAACCACTCATTTCACCAGACAATTCTGGTGCTCCAATGTCCTCCTCCTGCTCCTCCTCCTCCAGTTCAGACCCCAAACTTTTGGGGCCGCGAATTGTAGTCGCCCTTCTCCAGTTCCCGCCCAGACAGATTTTTTCAGCACTTTCCAGGAATGAACAGTGGAATGACATTATTCATCCCTTTTCAGGGTGAGACAAATAACGTGGCCTCCTAAAAAGGGCCCTCAGCAAATGGGGGTGTCACTCATGACTCCCACTGGCTGACTTCAAAGTTAAAAGGGGGAAAAGTACTCCTGTCCACCTGGATCATCAAAAAATTTAAATGGCTTTTCCTGTTCATACAGTCGGTCCAAATGGCGGGCTGAATTCCAAGGGTTTTAAAAAAAGCTTTTCAAGGGTGTTTTGGGGGAGGGTTTCCTCCCCGCGCAACCTCGGGAGGGGGGGGCCTTTGGCTTTGAGAATGGATGAAGGCATGCCCCGTTTCCTTTTGGAACTTCTGAAGACAGGGGAAGATTCAGAAACCTTTTTCACAACCAGTTTGGAACACGTGCGCCATGCGGGGCGCAGGGGACCACCCCCCCGCGACACCATGTTCCTCCCATTGTCCGTACTAGTGTTGACTTTTTAAAATTTCGACAAAGTTGAAATGGCCGGGTTTTTTGGGTTATGGGAAATGTTCCGATCACGCAATTTTAGGTGAGAACTGCGCAAATCTTTACTACGCGCCATTTTCGGGGCTTCCTGTCATTTTGGGGGGCCACAAATCATTTTAGAGCATAGAGCAGGGTAGCTGGGTGGCGATGTCACTACTGTGATTGTATGGTTGTCTTGGCTGAAAAAATCAATAACCCTTTTTTTAATAGAAACCCCTTTCCCTGTTCAGCATCAGTGTGTCACTGTTTCATAAGAGAACGTTGTTTATTTTCCCCTCAATACATTAGCGACAAATTTCCCTTTGTTCACATGACAACTTGCTTTTAGCTTTTAACTTAAAACATAGGTAATTGAAATTTCAGTTCTTATTGTTAGGCTGAGATTTTTAAAGAAGACTAGCGTTTTGCAGCGGGGTGGGGTAGGGGGGGGGGGGGGGGGGTGCGGGGAACACGAAAGATAGCAGGGCAGGGCTTTGAAAGGAAAGGTGTATATTGTCGCCCAACTGTTTTGAACCTGCTTGAAATGGCGTTTTTTTTTTCTTTTTTTACCATTTTGGGCCCCGTTTTTGGGGAAATAGTCCTTTATTTTGTGCAGCCAAGTTTTTTCAAAGACCCACCATGTAAATTATAAAGGATACCGAACTTTTCTATAACGCGGTGTATTTTTATTTTTTCAAAAACTACCTTTTATTATTTTACACATTTAAAAATTTGGTTTTTTTTTTACTTTTGGCAGCCCGTTTTTCTCAAAAACCCACCTTGTACTTACATTAGGATACATAAATTTTCTATAATGCGTTATTTAAATTTGGGGCAAAAACCCCTTTTCTTTTCCCTAAAACTTTTTAAAAAGCTGTATTCATTTTTTTGCAGCCCAATTTTGTGTAAAGAGCCACCTTGTACTTACATTAGAAAAAGAAAATTGCTAGCAATTTTGTTGTATTTTTATTGGTGCAAAAAAACCCCCTTTTATTATCCGTAACAATTTAATTAGGTTTTTTTTTACTTTGGGCCCGGCAATTTTCTTTTCAAAGACCCCCTTGTACTTACATTAGGATACGAAATTTGTAGAATTCTGTTGTATTTCATAGGTGCAAAACCCACCTTTTTTATCCGTACACAAATTTTAAATTTAAGTTTTTTTCACTTTGCGCAGGCAATTTCTTTTTAAAAACCCCCTTTTACTTACATTAGGTACAGAAATTTGCTTGAATTGCGTTGTATTTCATAGGTGAAACCCACCCTTTTATTATCGTACACAATTTAATTAATTTTTTTTTACTTTGGCAGGCCATTTTTGTTTTAAAGATCCACCTTTTAAATTTACTTTTTGGGGTCGCATTTGCTAATAATTTGTTGTATTTCATAGGTGCAAAAAACCACCTTTTATTATCCCTACACAATTTTAAATTTGGGGTTTTTTTTACTTTGGTTCAGGCCATTTTTGTTCAAAACCACTTGTACTTTTTTCAGGATACAGAAATTTTCTAAATTGCAGGTGTATTTCTTGGGCAAAAAAACCACCTTTTTTATCCTTTCAAAATTTTAAATAGCTGTATTTTTACTTTTTTGCAGCCCAATTTTTTGTAAAGAGCCACCTTGTACTTACATTGGTACAGAAACTTTAGTAATTGCTGTTGATTTCATTGGTGAAAAAACCACTTTTATTTTCCGTACACAATTTAATTAGGTTTTTTTCACTTTGGTGCAGGCAATTTTTTTTTTCAAGACCCACCTTGTACTTTCATTGGAAAAGAAATTTTTTAGTAATTGCTTTTTATTTCATATTTCAAAAACCCCCTTTTATTTTCCGTACACAATTTAATTAATTTTTTTTCCTTTTGCGCAGGCAATTTCTTTTTAAAGACCCCCTTTTACTTACATTAGGGTACGAAATTTTCTGTAATTGCTTTGATTTTTATAGGGGCAAAACCCCCTTTTTATTTTCCTTCAAATTTAATTAACTTTTTTTACTTTTGCGCAGGCATTTTTTTTCAAAGATCCACCTTGTACTTACATTAGGGTACAGACATTTGCTAATAATTTCTGTTGTATTTCATATGCAAAACCCCCCTTTTATTATCCTACACAATTTAATTAGTGTTTTTTACTTTTGGGTTTAGGCCATTTTTGTTCAAAACCCCTCTTTTCTTTATAGGGAAAAGAAATTTCATAATTGCAGGTATATTTTAATTTGGGGGCAAAAACCCCCTTTTCTTTTTCCTATAACATTTAAAAGCGTATTGCATTTGGTTTCGCCCCCGTTTTTTTTTAATTACCACCTTTACTTAAATTTGGTCAAAATTTCGTATTAATGTGGTGTATTTTTATTTGGGGCAAAAACCCCCGTTTGTTTTTTTATAACTTGTAAAAAATGTATTGACTTGGGGCGGCCCCAGTTTTTTTTAAATAGCCACGTTGTACGACGTTTTTGCTACTGTCTCAAAATTTCTACAACTGTTTTCGTTTGTCATTGCTGCAAAAAACAAATTTTATCCGGGAACTTTCCCCAAAATTTATGGCCCCGTTAATCCAAATTTGGGGGGAAAATGCGCACTTGTATATTTTTGTTGAAAACTACAATTCCTTTCCTACTGGGCAGTTGTAAATCCCCGGGCTGAAGGGAAGAACCTGTTGTTTTTTTTTTACGGGTTTTTCCACCAACCGATTTTCCCAGGGATTCGCTAGAAACATTTCAGTTTTTTAATCCCAGTTTGGCTGTAATAATTTGAGGGATTTAAGAAAGCTGTGTTTGCCATCTTTTAATAAAAGACTTCAAAACTTTCTATCCCCTTTTTACTTTTTATCTTTGAACATGAGTGAAATGCGGGTGGTAAGCAGCAAAGAGGGGGAGAACATGGGGGTAAGGTACGAGGGGAAAGGGGCCCTTCCAGTCTGGCGACAAACGAAGCCAGCGGACGGTCCCGGTTGCAGGACCGTCAGGGCCCGTATTGCTGGGTTTAGGGACCTGTGAATTCAGTAACGAATGCGTCCCAATCTGTTCTTTAGTGGTTAATGCACCGATCCAGCAGTCTTCCTCCCGTCCCCCAGTACGGCCACAAATTCTTATCAACATCGTCGCTCCGTCAAAAATAAGCATGGCACCCAAATGTCAACTGTGTACCCACCATTGTGGTAATCCATTTTCGAAGACCTCTTTGATACAAAACGGTTGAGGGCAGAAGGCATTTCCAAAGATCAAAGGGCCCAAAAAGGATGATTCGTTGCTCTGACGCCCATTTTCTGATGCCATCAGAAGGGGGGAGAAGGAAAAAGGTCAATCGGGAAAAATCCCGGCGGGGGCGGGAACGCCTTGCAGTCCCTCTTGCTTGTAGCCCGCCTCCTGGGTCAGAATGTCAGGACGACCAAACACCTGTGTTTATGATGATGGACGACATTGCGGGTCCAACGTGGTCTTTTTCAGCAGAAATTTTTTGCGAGCGCTTCATCACTGGACAGGGGGAAAGACAATGGGGTAGTGTCGTATGGGCCCACCTTAAAAAAGGGGGAGGGCGGTCTCAGAAAACCGCTGAGATGATCCCGCCACTCACGTCACTGAAACACCGCTCCTCGCTTATCCGCCGCAAAAAGGCCAGGACCTCTCAACCTGGGACTTTTTCGAGCAAGCCTCGATTCCCCAGCGATGTCAATGCCGCCTTTGCCTAAACGCATCATAACCCAAAAAAATCTTAGGTGTTTAACCACCCCCAAAATGTCTTCACTGCAGGAATGCATGATTGAAATGGGGGAAAACCTTGCCAAAAAAGGGCCCACACGATGCCGGGTTTCCCAACCACTACACACCCCTCTGTCTCCCCCTCCTCCCCCACCATCAAGCGTTCCTCACTTCCCATGTCTCTCGAGTATGATCGGGATAGCCTCCGTTTCCCAGCCTCCCCCTTTGGCCCGAGTACCACCAGCACCACCAGGACCCATTCTACCCATTCTCCTTCCCCAGTTTGACGATGCACCTGCACAGCGGCAGTCTAGCCGCCACCCTTCTCCCTTTTTTGGGAGCAGAAGAAACACTTTAACCCAAACCATCCCAAAGCCAAACCCTGAATGTGGGAAATTGCCGGGTTTTTGGCCTTGGGAAATTTTGCCTTTCCGTCGGTACACAGTGGGTTCCCCAACGACAGGCCCTTGTCCCCCCCAATTTCCAATCCCGGCAGGCATTTCTTTGCCAAAAAGCCGTCCCCCCCGGGGCCGCCCAGTCATCAAAATTTAAAAACGCGTTGTTCATTGTGTCCGGCAAAGTCATCTGCCACCGACAAGGATGAAAGACGGCCAAGGCCGCTATTCCTATGAAGGCCCACTGGTTGAGCTGGGGGATGTCCTGGGGGTGACATGGTCTAGGCCGGCGCCCCGCTCTTCAAAACCGCAGGGTTCTTTCCCCAAGTCTCTGGTGGCATAAATGCGCGATAAACCGGCCGTGTTAAATTAATCTGTCTTGGGACCCAACACACAGTAAAAGAGTGTGGACGGCTTCGCAACAACCCAGCGCTGCTTGGTGAAAAGAACCTTGTGCCGGCAAGGTGGTGGCGATAACGGTCGAAAACTGCTGGCCGCCCCTTAAGATTGGTAGGCTGGAGCACATCCCTTGCCGGGCAATGTCATAAACCCTTGTCGTCCAAAAATTTCTAAACTGCCCCCCGGGTTTCTGGACTGCTTGTAGGAAGGCCGGGGTCTGAGTCGCACTTCCGCCGTTCGCCCCCCGCTTCGTCCCCGGCCCTGCGTTGCAGCCCACTTGGGCCCCATTTCAAACTCTCTTGTTGCTTGCAAACATTGGAATTCCACCCTCCACAGCCCCAAATTTTGGCACGCGCAATCCCATTGCAGTACGAATAACATAGCCTGAAAAGCAGGGTGCGGACCCGGGTGTTGACCCACCGAAGTGGGGGCAGGGATAGAGCTCTGCACCACCCCTTTAGTTTTTGAAGAGCCACCATAATGGTCAGTGCATTGCATTGGGGGTGATCTTAGTTCTGGAACACGTTGGCCATCGAAACATGGTCCAACCACAATGGGGGAAGACGGACACAGATGTGACATGGAGTCTTTCTCATTGTCGAATCCAAAAGGGCCTGACAGTTTCACAATTTTATCGTCTTCATTAGCATGGGGCGGGTCCGGGGTAGTGCAAGGGGGCCCTTGCTCCAGGGTGCATCACTGAGGCAAATCAGGGCTTTGTTGAACTTTTGCCCCAGAAGCGGAGGGGGGAGGGATTTCCCGGACACCGACTTTCCGCGGCCCTGCCTCGGAAGAGGGTTTGGGGGAATTTGGGGGAGGAGGAAATCATTTGCTAGTGCCCCCCGACCCCGAGGCTTGGGAAATCAAGGCTCCATCCCTTTAATGAGTGCTTGGTGCTCCCTTTCCTCCCAAAACGATCCTCGATTTAAGGCCATAAAAATGAACAACAGTTTTGGGGGCCACCCTCCTGATCCCCGGTACAAAACAAAACTCAGCACTTTCCTTCACCCACCCAAATAAAGTAAAATGCAGAAATGGAGACCTTGCTGTTGATAACTGAGACATCTGTTGCTCCGCTTCACGTTCTTCAAATGTCACGGTGGAAAAAACTCAGGACGTGACAGCAATAGAGTGCCAAAAACCGTACGGCAGCAGCAGCAGGCGATGGGCAGAAACCAATGGGGGACCCCTTTGGGAATCTTTATTTACCACCTCACCAACGCATGTAATGCAGGGGACACATACAACACACAAGACCCGTTTTTAAACATGGTGCACGACTATCTGCTCAACCCGATGTTTTTGTATGTGTTTTGGATCAATCGATTTGGGTATCCAAAATGGACAAATGGCCCCACCGCTCGCCACACCATAGAGGGTTTTTTCCTTCCCAGCAGCTAGCGTCATATCTGACGGATCTTCAGCCAGCTGGGGG
Source organism: Phyllomedusa bahiana (assembly GCA_025379985.1). NCBI lineage: Eukaryota > Metazoa > Chordata > Amphibia > Anura > Hylidae > Phyllomedusa > Phyllomedusa bahiana. The sequence continues at coordinate 1,619 of JAODAL010020998.1, read as the reverse complement.
AGTCTTAAAGACAAAGCATCCCATTGTTTGACTTTCATAAGATGATCGGGATGGATTTTCCCGATGATTTTTGGCGCCCAATTTCCGAGGTCCCTCGATTATTGCCCTACTTCAATTCCTCTTCCAAAAGAAAAAGGCCTCTTGAAAACTTTTTTTTTTTTTAAAAGATCATTTCTTACTGCAATTTTTATTCTCAGTTCCCAAGATCATTTTGCTGGTTTTGCGGTGTGGAGACGTAAAAGACACCAAAGGTTCAACAAAACTGTATTTTATTTATCACTTTATCTTTTGAATTTTCCATTTTCCAAAGGGGTTTGGGTCAACAGAAATGGCTTCTAATGGGATTTTCCCTCATAAATTTTTTTTAGTGGGAAAGAAGTCATTTTATAAATTTTTGGGGGGAAACATTTTTTTTGGGGCATGTTGCATAGATACACTATAATCATGGTCCCCTTTTGGGAAAAGAAAGGTGGCTTTTAATGGCATTTCTCCCTCACAAATTTTTAACATGGCTGGAAGTATTTTATCATTTTTTGGGTCATGCTGCTTTTAAATCGCAATACTACAGATCCTTTTTTAAAAAAAGTTGTTTCTAACAGACATTTTTTCTTCAAAATTTTCATGAGGGCCAAGGGTCATGTTTTTATTATTTGGGGCATGTTGCTATAAAGCAGCTAACTACAACGTATTGTAAAAAATGGGGTTTCTAAAGAATTTTTTTCTTCCAATTGTCAAGAGTGGTAAGGGTGATGGTGCTGTCAAAAAAAAAAGGGAAAATGTAGGATTCGTTAATGGGCACATATTGCAAAAGATTTTTTTTGCAAGATCTTTTTAAAATAGCTAGCAATCCCTTAGTGACACAACCCATTTAATACAATAAAAAAAAAGAGAAAAAAAAAACTTTTATTCCACCATTTAAAAATTATGTTTTTTTTAAATTTTAAACAAACTAAAAAAATTGCAGTACGAAATTCTTTATACAAATATTCCTCTAAATTGTACAAGGGGGGTCAGGAAAAATTTAACAGATGTAGGGATTTAGAGGATAGGTTATGGGCACATTCCCACCCCGAACAGAGACAATTCCCCAACACGTTAGTAAAATGAAAAAAGAATGCCAAGAAAAAGGGCACCCGGGTGAAAAAGGGGGCGTCAACCACCACATTTCCAAATAAGCCAATTTGGGCCGCCTCAACGGAGGGGGGAAGGCTCTGTAAGGCAGAAATTTCTCCAGCCTACCCAGGGCTTGACTGTGTATGAGAAGGCTGGAGGTCTTTGCCCACTTCCGCTCCCCATCTGCTTCACACGACTGTTTTGATGCGCATCATAAGGGGAATTTTTGCCGTGTTAAGGATACGGGCCCTGCCCCGGGGCCCCACCGCACCTACTGTAATCGGGGACTGCTATAAACCTGCGTGCTAATAAAGACGAACAAAGCCCTGGGTTCCCCCCACGCACTGTAAATTGGGGGTCTGCTTCTGAACCCCCGTGTTTAAAGAGACGGGCGCCACCTTTCCCAAAAAGACCCACTGTAAGGCCGGCCCCCGCCAGATGAACCTGCTGAACCGTTTAAGCCCCACCTGCCTTATCAGTAAATTTTTTGAATCAGAATTTTGACA